>PVIR01011102.1:0-47940 GCA_004026965.1 Petromus typicus | reverse complement strand
CCACCGCACGCGGACTCTGCCAGCGAGAGTCCCTGGGACTCCTCCGAGGACGAGCAAGGGCCCCCCAGCCGGAGGCCGCACCCCCTCCGGGCTGAGGACATGCTCCGGGAGATCCGAGAGGAGCTGGCCGGCCAAAGGATCGAGGGGGGCCCCGAGCCCGGGGACAGTAGGCCTCGGAAGCTGACGCGGGCCCAGCTGCAGAGGATGCGGGGCCCCCACATCATACAACTGGACACCCCCGTGTCTGTGTCGTAAGTACCAGGGGAGGCTGGACAGGGCCGCGTGGGGAGGGGCACGGTGGGCAGTGCAGGAGGGGAGGGCGCGGGCAGGGCCCAGACAGTGGCCCTTGCACCCCCAGGCTCCTCCCCGCCGCCGCACCTAACACCTGCCGTCCTGCTTCCAGGGAAGTGTGAGAATGTGAGCGCTGGCGTTTCTCCCAGAGGAAGTGTCTCCCCCAGAGTGCTGGCCACCTCCCCACCCCTGGACTCTACCTCAAGGACTGCCGTGTGAAGCCTGGCCGGCCTCGGCCTTCACGACGGGATTGTAAATTCTGTACCACACACACCCGGAGCCCCATGTAAAGTTGTGCATAAACGTGACAGCTTGGTCAGGCGTGCTGAGGGTGAGCAGAGCCGGCCCGACACACCGGCCGCGGGATGGCAGAGGGCCCTTCCTGTCCCCCAACCCGTCTCCCCAGCTCTCCCACACAGACGCCCCTCCCGAGGCGAGCAGAGGTTCAGTCGCGGAGTCTTAGTGTATTTACAGAAGGCCCTCTGGTCTGCTGGCTGCCGCCTGGGGACAGCTCAGGCCAGGTCCTTAGAGTGCTAAGACTGATACAAAGATCGCTTATCTACCTTGAAAAGGGCGCGGGGACCACCGGCCCCTGCAGCCTAGCTGGGTCCCCACGCCCACCGGGCCTGGGCATAGTGTTCCTCGCTCACAGCTCAGCCGGCCCTGCTGCAGGGAGGTGCCTGGCAGCTGAGAAGACCCTGTCACCCGCCGAGGGGTAGCACCAAATAAGCGACTGCCAGCTCGGCTTCTTCCTCCAAGATCCTCCTTGCTGCGGAGGCGGGACCTGGGCTGGACGCCCGGAAGAGAGCATCCCTAACTGGGGCGCGGGGCGGGGAGGGGCGTGGCCTCCGGGGGGGCTGGGCTGAGAGGGCGTGGTCTCCGCCCAGGCGGGTGCTCATCTGGGGCGGGCCGCAATGGAGAAGGTGGGGCCTCGTCGGGGAGGCGGGGCCTCATCCGGGGAGGCCGGGCCCGCGCAGGGAGTCCTGGATGTCTTCCAGGCAGCCCCGAAGGTCCATGTCGCACAGCACGCGGCCCAGCAGGTCCAGCGTGGCCTCGCGGGGCGGCGTGCGCTGCCTCCAGGCCGCCAGCATGCTGTAGTGCGCCTCGCGCAGGCAGCGCCCGTTCTGCAGCTCCAGCCGCTCGATCTCGTTCTCGCTCAGCCCCAGGCGCCGCATGAACTCCTTCCAGCGGGACGGAGGCACGCCGTCCACCACGGCGTAGAGCGTGGCGGGCTCGGCGGGGCTCGCGGCTGGGGCGCCCGCGGCCGCCTCCGCGCGGCCAGGTCCGGCCCGCCCGCGCTCGCTCTGGCGGTCGGCTCCCTGCGCGCTGCCCTCCCGCTTGTGGCCGGCGGCGGGGACGGACCCCGCGGAGGAGACGGGCACAGCCCTCAGAGCTGGGGGCGCCATCTCCCTGGGGGGTGCCGCGTCCCTGAACTCAGGCCAGTCTCGGGGAGGGAAGATGGAGCTGTAGGCAAGGCTGCTGCTGGGGACGGGGCCAAAACCCAGGGCTGAGGGGAGAGGCTTAGCAGTAGTAATTCCTTCCAGCTCGCCCTGTAGAAGACACAGCATTAGTAGCAGGGAGGCCGGAGCCCTCGCTCTTCCGGACAGGGCTTGAGGGAGATGGAATTAGGGACGCGGGGGTGCAGGGTGTCGGGGAGGGAGGTCATAGGAGCAGTCGGGAGTTTGGGGGTAGCCTGGGTTTCCTCTTACCTCTTTCAGCGCTGCTGATTTCCCACAAACTGAGAAAAAAGAAACAAATGTCACTTCCCCTCTGCCCCTCAGCCGGCGCGCTCGGGCTGGCTGTGGGGACTGTGGTGACATGCCTCGGGGCACACGGGGCCCCAGGGACAGAACTGCTGATGGGGTTGACCTCCTACAGTTCCATCAAGGCCACGCCCGCAGGGGACACCGTCCTCCTGCCCCTTCTCCTCCCAGCCTCCTCCACACCCCGTGACACCCAATCCTCCCCAAGGCTCTCCTCACCGATGGAGTAGAGTTTGGGCTTCCACCGCGGGTAGCGGCACATTAGACCGATGAAAAGCAAG
This sequence comes from Petromus typicus, assembly GCA_004026965.1. NCBI lineage: Eukaryota > Metazoa > Chordata > Mammalia > Rodentia > Petromuridae > Petromus > Petromus typicus. The sequence continues at coordinate 45,605 of PVIR01011102.1, read as the reverse complement.
GACAAAATGCAAAGGCTGAAGAAGATCACCAGGGGCAACAGCACTGAAGTTCCTGGGAAGGAAGGAGCAGATCTGGTGAGGGGGGAGGGGGAGGGGAGGAGTGGGGGAGGGGAGGAAGGGGGAGGGGAGGGGCGGACTGGGCTCCTGTGTCTTCGCCTCACCTGGGACCCGGACAGGCTGGGACAGAAAGGATGGGCACAGCTTCGTGCACTCCGAACCTTGCTTACATCTGTAAGGAGAGACAGCACAGGTGGACAGAGCCCTCATCACTCAGAGGAACACCAAAGAAACACACACTGAGCTTGGTGGAAATGCTTGGCTTTAAAAAGGTTTCTACATCTCAGTCTAAAGGAATCCGACCTATCTTGAGAACAAACGCAGAATGCAACACAGTTAACCATAGGATCACGTCAGTTTAGAATTAGAAGGGCTCTGGAAAAGGCTGTGTTGAAAAAGTGGCTGGGGTCAGAGGGCTGGGGTGTAGCTGAGTAGTCGGGTACCTGCCCAGCACTCACCAGATCCTACTTTCAATCCCGGCATCACCATAAAACAAAACCGAGTCAGAGTCCTGGTCTAGATTTCAGCCCATTCACTGGCTAACTGTGACCCACCTAAGCCATCTCACCGCTAAGCATCAGGGTCCAGGGGTCACATGCACCTCAGTCTTGAGGTCTAAGATGATCATGCTTGGCATAGTAAGTACTCAGGAAATGCTATTTTTGTTATTTATCCTTGTTTTGCAGATGAGATTGTGGCATGGAGGGGGCTAAGGCTTGGCTGTACAATGTCCTTGAAGGGCTCCTGTGGTGCTATTGAGAGGTGGTAAAGCCTTTAGGAGGCAGGTAGCCTCTGGGAGGCCGTTAGTGATTTGAGGAGTGCTCTCTAATGTCACAGCAGGACCCTACCTCTTTCCCTCTTGACTTCCTTCCCGCCATGTAGTGAGCAATTCTGTTCCCCTGTGCATTCCCACCATGACCGGCTGCATCACCAGAGGCCCCAAAATACAGCCAGTCAACCATGGACTGAATTGTTTTCCTCCATATAAATTGATAATCCAGGTTTTGTCAGAGCAATTGAAAGCTAACACTCAATGTTAAAGGGCTTTTTCTCATGTGATCTGCTGCTGATAGCGCCAAACTCAGGAGTCAGCTGGGTATGTCAGAGCGCTCTACAGCACCAGCGCATCTTCCTTCCCCAGGAGCGCCGGGCAGTGCAGTGCAGCGTGATGAGACTATGTGGAGGAAGCTGAGAGTGTGAGTCCTCCCCAGGGGGAGGAGCTCCTGCCACGCCACGAGCTCATGGTGAAATCACAATGGCTGAGAGCTCTCTTTCGAGAAGAGACGAAGCTTAGCAGAAAACAGAAAGGAAATAGCTTTGTGTCCGACACTCGGGGCAGTGCTAAGGGAGTCCACCCCCAGGCCCTCGCACAGGCTGTGCAAATGTCCCACCCCTGAACCCTATCCTGAAGCCTCCTGCTTTACGGGTAAGGAAAATCAAGACTCAGAGATCTTTTCAACTTCCACAGGGTCACCCGCCCAGGAAGCGGCTAGCCTGGGTCAGTTCACCTTTGAGAACCCTCCAGGCTTCTGTGCAAGAGAGACATAGTGCAAGCCTAGTCTCCCCCTGGCCCTGGGGGAGAATACAGTGCAGAGATCCTGAGACGCATTAGTAACAGCAACTTCTTCACATACCACGCACATGTGCATGCATACACATGTGTGTGAACAGCACTGCCAGGACCTGTCATCAGTTGTAAGACACAGTCTGAGTTCACAACTGTGAAAGTTCGCTTCTGAGAGTCACCAAATGATAGCAGAACTCACTGTCAATGGTCCAAACACCGTGGGGCGGGGTTCCAAGTCTTGGGGCTGAGCTTCTACCCCCAAGTGCTTTTTAAGATTTAAGGACCATTTTGCGGGGAAGAGGGAAGGAAAGACTACCTAGCATCAGTTTTAAATGTTTTTTGTCTTTCAGTGCTAGAGGTTAAGTCCAGGACCTGCGCAATGACCTTTTTTCATTTTGAGACACAGTCTCCCTAAGTTGCTAACTTGCCCAGGCTGGGCTCAAATTTGCGATCCTCCTACTCTGACCTCCTAGACTGCTAAGATTATGGCCATCGGCCTCCACCACCCACTCAGCCAGCCAGTGAAAGCCTGAGCACTTGGGGTCTCCTTGCTACTGGCTCTCAGCTGCCACCTCCCCACCCAGGGCACCCCATAACCCACACACGCCGGCAGCTGACAGACAGATACTCACTCACTGCAAGAGACACACTTGCTGCCTTTCGGGAAGAAGCCCGTGTGACAGGTGCACACAGTGTCCTGCCTCTCCTGACCTGCGGAAGAAGCACCACACACTAAAGGAGGCCAGCCTGTGGCCCAGGGCCGGGGAGGGCAGAGGGGCAGGTTGGGCGGCCAGACAGGCTGCTCCCCAGGCCCACACACCGTGGGCACTGGGCATGGGAAGGACAGGAAGATCTACCTCGGGGAAAGGGGCAAAAGCTGAAGCCCTTCCCTCTGAGGGCCGGGCCACCGGAGCAGGTGGGGGAGGGTGCGGGCGGGCCAGCCGTGCTCACAGGGGATCGTCACGGAGCCGTTGAGGCAGGGGCTGCAGTCAGTGCACCGGAAGTGGATTTCACCGAAATATTTCCGAAACTGGTTCTTCTTGCAGCCACACACAGTGTTCCGGTCCACTGCGCAAGGAGAAATCTCCACCTGGAGCAGTTCTGGTGAGGAGGAGAAAGAGGACGTGGGACCTTCGTTGCTTTTCCATATTAACTCTTACTTCCCCTTTCCCTACAGGACTGGGAACTGAGCCAGCCCAGAGCGCTTTATCATGGACCCACATCTGAGGCCTTTTGAGTTTGCATTTTGAGGGTGGCTATTTAAGTCCCCAAACTTCACAGGCTGGCCGGGAGCGACACTCCTGCCTCAGCCTCCAAGCAGCTGAGTGACAGGCTTGCGCTGTGGCTGCCCTGCACCCTTCTTCACATCCCGCCCTGCATGTCCGTGTAACTCACACTCACACCTGTCTGCACACACACTCACACCCTGCCTGCACCGCCGGCACCAAAGTACGGATCGCTGGCAGCTGTGTGCCCAGGCTGCAGGTGCCCGGGCTCCACAGAGCCCCGCGCGCCGCAGACTGACCTTTCCGACAGCTGGAGCAGGTGAGACACTCCGGAGAGTGGTTCTCAGTGGAGGTGAACGTGCCGCTCTCACACTCTCTGCAGTCCGTGTCCAGCCCTGGGGCCAGACAGTCATTATACAAGTAGGTCCCTGTGAACAGGGTGCAGGGTGAGGCTGCTGCGGGGGACCCCACAGACCACCTCCCTGAGGCCCCGACGAGGGAGCGGGGACAGAGGCCCTGGGCAGAGCTCGTGGGCAGGGGCCTCAGTCCCAGAACACCCAGGACAGCACAGGAGGGCACCGGGCCCGCAGCCTCGGGGACACCTGACGCTCGCTCCTACCTTTGTGGCACTTGGTACAGCAGATGGAACTGTTCTGACGGTGGCTGTATTTTCCCTGCGGACACGGGCTCTCCCTCTTTTCACGGTCCCCAAAAGGAGGGACCAGGCCAGGGATACCTGAGGAGTGGCTCCCCACCAGCAGTGCCAGGAGCACCTAGAGACCCAGAAGGAAGAGGACTCCGTGAGGAGAGCTGGCGTGGGGCCGCCGAGCCGTCTCGTGCTGCCTTCTGTGGGCTGGGACCCGCCCGGCTTGTCCTGCCTGACCCTGCAGCCCGGAGCCGGACACAGGCAGCCCGCCGGGACAGCCTCCCTGCTGCACACGGTGCTGAACACGCCTGCTCTGCTGTGAGCTCCGCCCCAGCCTGGGGCAGGCTCTGGAATCGGACCTGGAGGTTTACCTCCACAGCCTTTCTTCCCAGAAGCGAGAAGCAGCCAGCAAGATGGAGGAGGGCATCTCGCTGGCTGCTGTGGCTTCCGGGCACATTCCTGACCATCTTGGAGGGGAGCAGTCAGAACTTTGTATTACGCTGTACCACCTAAACATATGAAAGTCATATGGCGGTGGGGGTGGGCAGGAGCAGAAGAGGGCATGACTCCATACGGTCGCATTAAACCTGACTCTGGACCCACCCCATGCTCCTGTCCTGTCCCACATCAGCAAATCCCCCAGGCCAACAAGGACAGATGGGCCGCAGTCAGAGGAAAATGAGGGGTCCGGCATGAGGGAGGCCAACAAAGTTTGGGAGGCCAGGAAAGGGAGAAGGCGGGGGTCACGGCAACTGGATGCAGCAGGCTGGCAGGTCAGGCGTGGGGTGCCAGGGAGTCCCAGCGCCCTCCGCACAGACACGCACACAGGAGGATGTAGAGCCTAAGCCAGGCCCAGGAAGCTCAGGCCTTCTGTCTAAGCCGGAATTCAGCAACTCCTTTTGGACTTTGCTCTTTGATCTCTCTCAGCTTCATTTCTGCCCGCCCTGGGTCTGGATTATCTTCTCTCTTCTGTGCATCACTTTACACAAAGACAGAGGTATCCTCCAAGGATGTGACACCCTGGGGCCACAGCCTGAGGGATCGCAGAGACCCTGCCCAGCAGCGGGCCGGCCTGGTCATTCCCTGCTCTCCCCTGGGAGCCACTGCAGCAGTAGCTGCACGGTCCACTAACCTGGTAGAGCCCGCCCCGCTCCCCCACCCCCCCACCCCCACCCCCGCTCTCAGATCAGTGCCCGGGGCACTGAGAAGAGCTGGTTATGGGAAGCGCTTCCCGGTCCTGACAAGTGGCTCCTTCCCCAAGGAGAACTGGGCACACCTAAGGTCATCGGCACCTGGAATGCCACCCAGAGGCTGCAGGTAGGGCCTGTTGTGGCAGACCCAGGTCAGGAGGCCCGGCTCCAGGAAAAGGAAAGGGGGGGGGCCTCCCTAGAGGGAGTTGGGGAGACCGGCTTTCCCAGGCCACGCACACTGTGCCTCTCCTCCAGAACCCTGGGGGTTAAGGCAGATCCGGGAAAGGGAAAATCTTTTCCCAGCAGCTCCGCCCCAGTGACTCAGGCCAGAGGGAGGGGATCTAGAGGAGAGAGAGGGAACTAGCAGCTTCCCCAGCTTCTCCAGGGTCCTGAGTCAGCAGAAGAAAGGGCCCAGCCAGCCAATGGGACCCCCAGTGATCCCTCTCCCTCCGTCCCCACTCAGGGTCCCTTTCTACCCCAGCCCCATGAAGAAGCCAAGCCATGGACCCCTGTCCCAGTTGGCCCGCCGGTTTCGGGAAATGCCTCCTTTTCTGGCTCCATCCCGAAGGGAAGTCTCCCTCGACCCCTGGCTTCCTCCCCTCAGGTCAGGCCTGGCCCTCCAGGACCACTCAGCTGCACCCCACCCTCGCATCCTTCCTCACACTCGGCCCTCCCAGCTCCCTCTCCAGCAGAGGAACCCTCCTTGTCCCCAGGCTCTGGAGTGGCCCCTGGCGCTCCCCAGCTCCAGCAGGAAGCGAGGCAAGGCTGCCCTCCCACCCTGGGTTCACCACATTCCCACAGCCTGCCTGGGTCTGGGCAGTTGCATCAGGTTTGGGGCCCCGAAGGCCATCTTCAGGAACTGGGGCCGGTTGTGAGACCCCACGGCTCCTCCCCCCACCAGCTAGAGGCACAGGAAAAACTAGAGTCTGGACATCCCCTTCCCGGAAAAAGGGAGCGAGTGGGAGTGCAGCGGGACTCTCCCCTGGCCCTCTGCGCCCCCGAGGCTCAGGCCAGCCCGCGGACACCTCAGTGCCAGGCCCTTGGGCTCCTGTGGGTGGGCACCAGATCCCAGCCCTCAGCAGAGCAGAAGCAGAGGGTGAGCACTGAGGGCCAAGCCCAGCCTTCGGACCTTCTCATCTTCTCATCTGGCTGAGGAGGGCCGGAAGCAGGGGGTGTCTGTGAGAGACAGTTGAGGGGGTGGCCCAGCAACTCTCCAACTCCCCCACAACTTCCGCCCTAAGTGTGACTTCCTGTGTAGGGGCTGCAGCGTGGGGCAGAGAAGCCGAGATGGACCCTGTGGTCTAACCTGACCCAGCCGCCTCCCTGGCAGGCCCGCAGCACTGCCGTGCCCCCCCCCCCCCAGCACTTTGTCATTAAATTGAAATGTGTTTGTTCCATTGCACTTCACAGCCCTGGGCCAGCTCGCCACAGCCAGCGCTACTCCAGGGCCCGCTGTGGTGCCCCCGCTGCCCTTGAACCACAATGGACACGGGCTGAATGACCTGACCACGTCTACTCTGGGCTCTTATCATACTATGGTTGTTTCAGATAAGGAGATAGGATCTCCCAGCGACCACAAGCCCTGAGAGAAACATCAGAGAGGCTTATCCTCCCGGTGACTGAGGGCCAGGCCTGCAGAATGGAGAGACGCTCTCAGAGCCGGGCAGGTGAATCCGGCAGTGCCTTCAGGAGGAAGGTGGGGGCAGCCACAGCACCTTGGGACACAGCCCTCAGAGGCCTGGGCTGCGCCACCTCCACACCGAACACTGACACACGCCTCTTTCGGAGAGCGCTGGCAGTTACCGGCAGAGAAAGGCTGAGACTTCTGCCCAGCCGGCTGGGCCTGCACGTCCGCCCAGCCAGTCCTCACACGCAGCGCGCCCAGAGTCGGAATCAAATCTCTCATCTTGTGTCAACAAAGGCACACCTCTGACGTCTTAACATCAGGGCTCAGACCTCTCCCTGAGCAGCCAGCACCATGCCATCCTGCCAGCACCTTGTGCCAGTCCGGCCTCCAGGGTCCCCGTCCTCTCGCTGTCCCGGGCTGCCTCACACCCAGACTGCTTATTACTGTGACTGCCTCCCTCCTTCCTTCTGCAAACCCACCGTGCACGCCACCCTTTTCCGTTCTGAGACAGGATCCAGCCAGGGTGCCCAGGCTGGCCCTGAACTCCTGGCTCTAGGAGTTCTGTGGCCTTGGCCTCCCCCATAGTTGGGATACAGTAGCCTTACCCAGCACCCTGTGTACTTTCTTATCTGCCCTCATGTTGCAACTCGCATACGGCTGTGGGAGTCCTTTCCATCTTCAGGCCTAACTCCAAGCAGTGTTTCCCTGGGGCACTCCTTCCTGCCTGTACCTGCCACGGTCCAAGCTCAGAGTGGGTGCAAGGAATAAGGAAGAGGGGGGGAGGGAGGGGACCCCGGAAGGGAGGGGGGAAAGGAGAAAGGGAAGAGAAAGGAATTCTTCCACCTGAGCCCATTCTTGATTCTTTTTTTTTTTTTTCAGACAGGGTCTCGTTTTGTGGTTCAGGCTAGCCCTGAGCTCAGCCTCCAACTCACATCACAGCAATCCTCCTGCCTCTGCCTCCCGAGTGCTGAGATTACAGGCGTGAGCCACCACGCCTGGCACTGTGGTATATGGTTCTGAGTGCTGGTGGGGTGAGTCTCCACACCCAGCATTGTTGTATGTGGTTACCGGGGATCGAACCCAGGCCCTTGCACTTCTAAGGCAGGCGCCAGAACCACTGAGCTGAATCCCCAGCCCAACTCAAGATTCTTTTTGTCTCTTCCCTGCTCACCCCAGTGTCCCAGCCCTCACTTCTCAGTGCTCTGCACAATGCTCAGTCCAGCTGAGGTGTTTGGCTCCTGCCCCTCCACCCCTCAGCCAGATCCCCTATCTCTATACCTCGACTCCCCCAAACCAGCCCCCAACTCCTTCCTTGTAGCCAGTCCAGGCAGCAATTCCAGACGCCAGCTTCAAACCCACCTTCCTAGGAGACTCTCGTCCTTTGCCTGTCAGACCGACCCTTGTCCTTTCCTTTACTGAACCAACAGTTCAGGATCACAGCCTCCAGGCCAGGCCCCAGCCGGCCCAGATGACACCTTTCTCTGGACGGGTCAGAGACAGGCACGACGACCCAGGACTGTGCAGGTGCCCCGGCCCAACACCCAGTCAGCTCCAGGGCTGAGCCCTGCTGAGCAGCAAAAGGCCACTGGGCCCAGGCCCATCACTCCCCTGGCCCCTGCGTCCCCCAAACCACGAAGCATCAGGAGTCTTTTCGCCCCAAGAGTTTCTGGAATGGTCCTGGGCCACACAGAACTTCATTCACTCGGCCACACCTCCTAGTCACACCCCCACCTGGGCACTCAACCCATGTGCTGGGTGCGCCACGGGCTGCTCTGTCCGAAGGATGACAGCCCTACCGGGCACCTTCGTTCACTTGCATTTCTCAGAGAGTAAATACAGCAAACACGGGTGGTGACCTCGCTGTAAACACTAAGCCTTTGTGGCTTTGCATGTTTTCTCGCTGTTTTGCCCTCTTCCCCTACGGGACCCTAAAGCAGGGATCAGAGGTGCCCTTGAGCACTGTAATCCCAGCACTGGAAACAGACTAGCAGAGCAGGCCCTCGGCAAACTATCCATCGATCTAATCTTAAAACCACATTCGGAGGCAATGACCACTACGTCCCTCTTAGTGAAAAGGACACGAAGGCATGAACTGGGTCACACAACCTGCCTTGGTTCTGGCGGCTCTGAGGTGAGACTCAGGTGAGCCTCAGCCATAGGAGCAGAATCCAGAGGACCCGAAGCCGAAGCCCGACGGTGGGGAATAGAGAAGGAGGGGGCAAGGAGGCTCCCACGGAGAGCGTTGGAGCACAGGGCAAGCGTACCCTCGGGCAGGCGCTTCCCGGGGCCCTGAGATGTCGGGAGAGAGCAGAGACGGGAGCAGGGAGGGGCAGGATAGAAAGGGGCTCAGAGGGGGCCAGGAAGAGGTGGTGGGAGAGGAGGGCTTCGGGCAGGACAGCCTCTGTCCAGGCCCAGGGAAGGGCAGGGGAGAAAGTCCCCTCGAGCGCGACGGTGAGGGGGCTCTAGTGTCAATAGGATGAGACCAGACACGGAGGGACATCCAGGCCCTTAAAACAAGCTGAGCCAGAGAGACGGACATTTTCCCCAGTGACGAAAACAACTTGCTTCCAACTTCCCCAAATGGAACTGCACAGTAAGACACCAGTGATTGCTGTTTAGGTCTGTGAGCAGGGAGCTAGGGCCGGACGCTGGAGGAAGGGCCGGTGAGGGCCTCGGCCTCCCACAGGGTGTCACGGAGGCCCAGAGAGGGGCCTGTGGCCTGTCTGCCCGTCCCCTGTCCTGTTTCTCACTCCACTCCCAGACACCCCCTCACACAGCGCCCCAAACCTGCCCCACCAGCTTGTCTCCTTCCTGGACTTAGTTTCCCCATTTCACAAGCCAGGCCTCTAACAAGACTGCCAGGCAGATCCCCCTGGCCCCGCAGCCCAGCGCACTCTTGGGCCGGCCAGAGGGTGACATCTGGAGGTCTACAGCTCAGGCCCGGCCACCTCTCTTCTCACGCCCCTATTCCCCCACCTGCCAGATCCCCACCCTCCCCCACACCCCCTACACAAGCCCCAACACCCCATGGTCCAAACTCAGGCCCGAATTCCTCAGCCAGCAGGACAAGAGCTTTCACTTTCTCCTCTCCTGAACTACTGCGGGCTGCGGGGCTGCGGGCTGCCAGCTCCCAGCTTGGGCCAGGCCCGGGCCAAGGCAGGAGCAGCTCCCCTCCTGGGAAGGCCCCTCCTGCCCGCGACGCCCACCCACCAGCCCGGCCTCCCCTTCTCACCAGTGGCAGCAGCAGGCCAGGCACGGTGCGGAGGCCCATGTCCGGCCAGCGGGTGCCTCTCACTCCCCCATAGGGGCTGGGACAGCTGCGGTGACAGAGGTATCCAAGTCTAATCAGAAGGTCCCCAGAGCCGCACGGGGGCTCGAGTTGGAGGCAGGGTGAGCGCTGAGCCGGGGGTGGGGTCACCGCCCCAGGCCGGGGTCCTCAGCTCCTCAGACCCATAGGCCGAGGCTGGAACAGGAGCCCAGCTCTGAAAACTGAAGCAGAAAGCAGAGAGGGGTTGGGAGGGAGGGGAGAGCCGGCCAGGGTGTTGCACCAGACAGGAAGAGCTGAGAGGAGGCTGGGAGGAGGCGGGGAGAGGCTGGGCGGGCAAGGCCTTTAACACTTTGCGGTGCAGTCCCAGTCTGCACCCCAGCACGGCTGGGACAGAGCAACAGGAAGACCCCAAGTTTGGGCATCAGACTTACTTTGCTCTTCAGAGTCCTCTGCTCCTAGCTGGGTGACCTCTAACACATAATGCTTCCTCTTCGAGCCCATTTTCCAGCTGGCAGAATGAACGCAGCCCACCTCGTAGGGCAGCACAGACAGGCTGCTGCCCCTCTGGGTAGACAGGCACTCTGTCCCTTCTTGACCCTCCTGTACCCTGTGCCCAGGAGCTATCCACAGGCCTTCGCATCCCCATCCGTGCCCATCCCCAGCACAAGTCCTAGTCCTAGTTTTCTGCCTGCCCTAACCCTCTGCCTGGCAGGTGCCTCAGCTGGCAATAGACACTGCCACCAACCCCGGGCACCAGGCAACCAACCCCGCTGCTGAGCCTTGAGCACCTCCTTATGTACTAAGCAAGGGAGGAAGTTCCGCCCAACAATGTAGGAAAAGCAATGCCTGAGGGTCGTGAGACCTTCCTGTGAGGGTGCCTTGGGGTCCCTATGTCTCAGGGACTAGGGCCAGAGCACACCCAGCACCCTGTCCCCAAATACTCAGGAGCATCCACGGAACTCACCCTAAAGACAGTTCACCACAACTCTCTGGCCTTTGGGAGGCTCAGAAAGGCCCAGCAGACAACCTCCAATTCCTACATCCCAGCCCATCCAGCCACGAGACTCCCCAACGCTTTCCTCCCTTTCCCTTGGAGCCGGCCCCCACTAGAGATGGCGCCTGTGGCATCTCTTCAGAGCAGCCTGCTCCTGCCTCTTCTCTCGGACGCACAGCGGATCTCCAGCCACTCTCTCACGCACAGCTGGCTGGCTTTCTTAGTCTCCCCTTTGTATCCCCACCCACCTCGTCGGTAGGTAGGTCTCCGTCTAGGTAGGTAACTGGAAAGTGAGGGAGCCTAGGCGCCCTCTGCAGCTTCTGAAGGACCGGGCGTGTGGGACTGGGCTCACGGAGGCAGGCACTGCCAGCCACACACAGGGAAGCCCCAGGGGCGGGAGGAGGACCCCAGTGCCCTGGGAAAGTAAGACCCCTGGGGTAAAGTTCCAGGCTCAGACTAAATGCATCCAGTGAAGAGGCTGGGGAACCCTGGGCGCCTCGGCCGAGAAAATGAGAGGCTGAGGGGCTGAGCCCTCACCTGCCACGTGCCAGGCCTTAGCCTCCGCGCCCAGCACCGCAGAAATAGGGCGAGAGAGATTTGCATGTGGGAAACACATACACATTCTCACACCTCTCTCGATCTGGCTGGATAGTCACATGCACACGAAGTACTCAGCAACCGCCTGCCGTAGACCAAGCATTCTACCAGCAGTGGCGATATTAATAGTTCAGACTAAAATCAACTTCAACTTCCCGTTTTTAGGATTATAATTTAGAATCGTGTATACAAGCTGCCAAAGCCATGATGTGCAGCCTGAGACAAAAGAACTTCTCTATGTGATTTAAGACTAAACGCCTGTTTACTGAGTGAATAGCTTTGCCCCTTAGCACTAAATGGCTCGGCAGGATCTTTTCAGAATAGAAGGACTGACGGTGAGGAGTGGGAGGCAAAAACCCAGCTCGGCAGCACAGCTGAGCCCCACCAGACCCTGGGCTCGGGACCCCTAAAAGCCTAGCTTGTTTCCTGGAGGGGACACTCGTCTCTCCAGTAGGAAAAGTGATGGTGGGTGGATTGGGGAGAGAAGGAGAATCAGGAGAAGCCCAGAGGAGGGAGGGAGGAGTTGGCTGCCAGATTTTTGGAGCCATTGATAAAGCACCTGAGAGCTGGGTGTGGTGGTACAGGCCTGTGATCCCTGCACTGGGGAGGCTGAGGCAGGAGGATCAAAAGTTCCAGGCCAATCTAGACAACATAGTGAGGCTGTCTCCAAACCTAAACTGAAAAGGGCCAGGGTAGAGCTCAGCAGCCGAGGACCACACAGAAAAATCTTCAGATCAACAGTGTTGTCTGCTCCCCACCTCACACAGGCCTGTGAGCACCAACACACACACACACACACACACACACACACACGCATACACACACGCGCGCACACACATGTGCTCACTGAACCTGAGACGCAGCCTTTCCCAGGGTGCCGGGTGGGTCTCAAGACCTGGCTCACAGCTAGTTCTGCCAGAAGCCTGACCTGGCACCGCGTCACCCACTGACCGGACAAGGAAGCCCAGACCCAACTCCCAGCTGGACCACAGGCCGGCCCCGTGGACACTGCAGGTGGGCACCAGGGTCAGACCCTGTGCCATCCACCTGGGCTTCCTCCCCGGCCAGGGCAGAGGGCACGGGCACAGGGCAGGCACACTCGAGGGCTCTGGGAGCCCATGGACACACCATTTCCATCGGTAGGAACCAGGAAAGGGGAAGGTGAAGTCGTCACACCTGGTGACGACCTGACCCTTCCCATGTTCCTCTCCTTGATGCACCACAGGCAGCAGAGGCACAGGACGGGGCAGAAATGGTCGCCCCTGGGTACTGCCTGCTGCCTGAGTGAGCCGAAGGGCCAGAGCGCAGAAAGGCGCGCTCTGCCAGCCAGCCCTCCGCCCTGTCTGGAGCCCACTTCCCCTCCTCGGAGCGGGCTCCTGAAGAAACTGCTCGAGTCTCATCAGCCCAGACGACAGCTGACCAGGAAGAGGGCACAGTGGCACAGTGGCTGGTGTGAATGAGGCCGGGCAGGGGGCAGCAGGCAGCTGACACACTGCAGAGGAGGAGGTAGCCCCTGAGGCAGGTCCCTGTGGGAGAAGCACGGGCCTCTCACCGCAGCCCGACAAGCGGCCAGCTCTGAGGGACGCTCTGCCCAGGCTGCACGGAGGAACTGCCCTCCGCTAGGGCCCTGGACTTCGTTCTCTTCCACGGTGAGCCAAGGGTGCCGGGGGAGGGGGGGTCTGTCCTTGCTCTGCCCCAGGACCCCCGGAAGGAGGGCAGCGACCCCAGGACTTGACCCAGTCTAAGCCCACTTCGGGCACCACCCAGCTTCCACAACACGACACGGCTTTACCCAACGTGCATTTATTGAGCGCCTGCCAGCCTGCTCCAGACAGGACGCCAGGCAGATCTGGAGAACACAGAAATAAAAGCTCGGTCCCTGACAGCGGGAGCCCTCGGTCTACTCAGGGGAGTAGACACAGATGAACAGACACGTGGAAGATGGCACCAGTGCTCCAGGAGATGCCACAGTGAGCGGTGGGCACCCAGCAAGATGGTGGTCAGCTCCGTGAAGTCAGGCTTTCGTGGAAGCGGTGCCTGAGCAGATATCTGAGGGATGCGCGGGAGCTCTCCAGGAGATGGCAGGGGAAACTTCCAGGTAGAGTGTGGAGGGAGGAACGGGAGGCGTGCGCACACGCACACACGCACACACACGCACACGCGTGTGACTGTGGCTCGAGAAGCGCAGGTGACCTCAGTGCCCCCACCCTCCCCGGGACTGGGTCTTCCAGGTGCAGGAAATCGCTTGAGCTGGCCTGCAGAGGTACGGAGGGCTCAGGGGAGAGCCGCCAGGTGCGGCTCTGTGAGGCTGGAGGCTGCGATCGCAGGAGTGACGGAAACCGGCCAAACCTTCCTAGACTAGTCTGTGCCGGCCTCTCCCTGAAGAGTCAAGGAGGGGAACTGCGCAAGAACTAAAAAGGGGGCTTTTGGGCGGGGTTCCCCACCAAGGGCGGGACAGGAGCGGGCGTCTGTGTCCCTGGATGCAGCCTGGCTCGCGTCGCTGGAGGGGAGCCCGGCGCGTGGCTCCGCGTCCACCGTCTGTCCGCCCTGGCCACCCGCCACCTTCTGGGAAGCTGCCGACCCGAGCGCCTAGGCAGGCAGACCGGTCTGCAGCTCAGGCTCCCCCAGGGCAGGGGCTGGGCTCCGAGCCGGGGGGCAGGCGCTGAGGGTGGCATAGGCGGGCGGAGGGGCCGCCAGGGCCGGGGAGGTCGGGTGTGGGCAGAAGCGAGAGGGCACGCAGCCCGCCTCAGGCGGGACCCTGGCCCCGCGGCCTGGGGACCAGTAGCGGCTCCGCAGCCGCCGCAGCAGCAGCAGGACCGTGATGACCAGCAGGTCAAAGACGAGCTCCGCCATCTCCACCACAGACAGCACGGAGGAGCCGAACCACAGGCTCCACTGGCTGCCCAGGTTGGACAGGAGGGTGACCATCTGCGGAAGAGGTGGGCAGGGGCACAGCTGCAGCCACCCAGTACCCTCGCACCCCTCGGAGCCTGCCTGGCACCCAGGGTCCTGGACAAGGCTGGCAGAAGCTGGCCTTCCGGCCACCTGGAGCACATGTGGCTTCCACACCCACCCTGTGACCTCACGGGCTCCCTGCTCTCTCTGCTCCCGCCAACCCACCCGAGGCCCACGGTCAGCCCCCCGCCTGCCCGGCACAAGACCCAGGAGAGCACAAGGGAGCCAGCCCCTTCTACCGTGACTGAGGGGGCCTCGGAGTTGGTCTTGTAGTTCAGCTCCTTGAAGTAGATGTTCAGTTTGGCGACTCCGTTTCTTTGGGGAAGCGGGGAGGGGGGCTCAGCTTCCCAGATCTATCTCCTGGTGAGAGTCGTACCTGCCCTCCCAAGGACTCCCGGGGCAGGACCCACCTCTTGTTGTTGATGGTATAGTTGTTCTGCAGGGACAGCATCTGGAAGATCCAGTCCTGGGGAGGGTGGGGGCACTGAGGTCACCTGTGCTTCTCGAGCCACCCTGCCACACGTGTGCGTGTGTGTGCGTGTGTGCGTGTGCGTGTGTGTGTGCGCGCGCATGCACGTGTGTGTGTGCGTGTGTGTGCTCATGTGTGAGCGTGTGAGTGTGTGCGTGTGTGTGCACGTGTGAGCGTGTGAGTGTGTGCGTTGTGTGAGAGTGTGCGCATGCGTGTGTGCGTGTGCGTGTGTGTGCGCATGCACATGTGTGTGTGCGTGTGTGCACATGTGTGAGCGTGTGAGTGTGTGTGCGTGTGTGCACATGTGTGCGTGTGTGGTGTGTGCGTTGTGTGAGAGTGTGCACATGCGTGTGAGTGTGTGCGTGTGTGTGCGTGTGCGTGTGTGTGTGTGCGCGCATGCACATGTGTGTGTGCGTGTGTGCACATGTGTGAGCGTGTGAGTGTGTGCACATGTGTGAGCGTGTGAGTGTGTGCGTTGTGTGAGAGTGTGCGCATGCGTGTGAGTGTCTGTGTGTGTGTGTGTGTGTGTGTGTGTGCACGCGCATGCCTCCCGTTCCTCCCTCCACACTACCTGGGACGTCACCGAGGGCCAACGTGCATAGCCAGCAGAGAGCTTGTAGCTGGTCACACTGAGGACGAAGAAACAAACTTCATTTTGTTTCTGCTTTGGTTTGGGGGACAGAGTCTCACTGTGAGCTCAGGGTGCCCTCAAACTCGTGATCCTCCTGCCTCAGCCTCCCAAGGGGTGGGGTCACAAGCGCACCCTCCACGTCCCTCTGAAAACGTGCTCAGTGGTGTGCGGGGCGCTCCCACCTCCACGCTCAGCTGCCTGTCTTGTGCCCACCCAGCCACACAGCCTCGGCCCGCCCTGGCCCGGGGAGCCTGGCGCCACCTGCACGGCTTCCGGCACTTGTTGAAGCAGCCCAGGCTGTCAGAGGAGAAGGCGCCCTGGAGCTTGTAGTAGCAGTAGCCTGTGGGCACAGAGACGCCTATGTTCGGAGGGGACCCCAGCCTGCACCCCTCAGGGGCCCCTCAGACACACTATCCTCTCGCATCGTGGGAGGAACAGCAAAGGGTTCACATACTGAGCGAAGCCAGGAAAGACAGACAGCCACCACCACAGAAGACGGGCCACACGGTCAAAAAAGCCACCTCACAAGAAAAGTGAGAGCAGCTGTTGCATATGAGTGACAGAGTCCAGCCACAAAGAAGTACCACTCTGCACCCATTAAGATGGCTATTATTTAAAAAAAAAGACAGTTCAGAGCACTAGGGAGGCTGAGGCAGGAGGATTATTAGTTTCTGGTCGGCCTGGCTATGGATTGAGGCTCCTGTTTGTCTTTTTAAAAAAAACAAAAGAAAGAAAGAAGAAAGGACAGTGGCAACGACTACAAAGATGTGGAGAAAATGGAAACCTCGTTGACGCTGCTGGGAACAGAAAACCACGCAGCCACCTTGGGAAACAATCTGATTAACTCTTCAGAACGATAACCGGAACTACCACATGATCTAAGCAATTCTCCAGCAGAACAGAAAACATATGTCCACACAAACCTGGGGCGCAGCAGCATCATTCACAAAACCAAATGTCCAACAACTGACACGTACATAAAATACCATATAGTACAATCCAGATGCTGGAGTATTACTCAGCCATAAAAAGGGGTGGCACTGTTACATGCTATAACACAGAGAAAGCCGGGAAACACGCTAAGTGAAAGAAGCCAGTTAGAAAGACTGCTGGTTATTGTTACTGAAATGTGCAGATCAGGGAGGTCTATGGAAAAAGGAAGATTAGGGGCTGCTCAGGGGCTGGCAGGGAGCAGAGGGGAGCTCGGGAACTAACGGGTAAAATGTTCCTTTGAGGGGTGATGGAAGACATCGTGAAACTGAACAGCCTTGGACTCCTCCGAAAACCTGAGACTAAAAACGGTAATGGTACTAAAATCCGACTCTGAGTGACCTCACAACCCCTCTGAAACGGATGAGGTACGAATTACCTCAAGAAAGCAGTCATTACCCAGGGCAGGAGGAGGGGAAGGAGGAGAAGGGACTCTGGGATCCCCCCTGCTGGGGCCTGCCAAGTTCTCGGAGGTTATTTCATCATCATTGCTATTTTTGTCCCTCAGTCCACAGTCCTTCATTTCTCACTCAGACCCTCCACCCTCCAGGCGGGAGTCCGTGGAACAGCAAGCACCACCCAAGGCCGCTGAGCCTCAGGGCCACGGCTGTCCCGCCTCACAACCCCTCTGCCATCCACACTGTGACTCATCACTTTGTGATCATCAAACTTCCAATTTAGAAATCACTCTCTGGGGACGGCGGGGCAAGGGGCCAGCCACCCCTGCTCTGGGTATCTTGGGATGTGTGATGCAACATGCCAGGCCTCCAGGCCTCAGTTTACCTGTCTGAGGAAGGAGCTGGGAGGTCCGATGGCCTTTGAGTTTCCCTCTAGTTCTTCTTCCTTTTTTCAGAGCTAGGACTGAACCAGGGCCTCACACTGGCTAGGCAAGTATACTACCATGAGCTATGTCCTCAGCCTTAGTTCTGAGACTTACTGAGTTGCCTGTACTGCTCCCGAACTCACAATCGCCTGCCTCAGCCTCCTAAGGAGCTGAGATTACAGACACGGCCACCATGCCCAGTCCCCTCCAGGTCTGACCCTCTGAGACTGGGCACAGTAACGAGAAAGCCACGCCAAGGCAGAGCGGGCAGGAGACGACACAGGTGGTGGGCCAGAGGGCGGACACGGAGCTCAGGGTGCGACAACCCCACGTGAGCTCCCCTCCAAGAACGCCCCTCCGGCTGTGATCCCGGAAAGCTAACCCTGGGGGTGTCCACGATTTCCGGTTAGGGTTCCCAGTCTCAGCTTCCTAGCACACGGCTCTCCTGTGCAACAGCAGGGCAGCAGTGCAAGAGACAAGGTCATTCATGCCCGTGCCCAGGTACGGGGCGACACCAGGGTGCAGACTCACTGATTGTGCTCCTCCAGGTCAGAAGGCACCAAACAAGAAGCAAGTCCAGGCCGGATGGGCACGGCCCACATTCCAAAACGCACCTACCACGCATGCATTGGGAGGGCTCCGCAGGGACACGCCCACCCCGCCCCCACCCCAGACGGGCAGGACGCAAGCTGAAGCACAGCTGCAGCCTGGAGGCCCGGCAGGGAGGAGCAGAGGACCAGAGCAGCGCCGGCGCACAGCGCCCCACAGGTGGCAGCGCCCCCTGGAGGCCAAGGACACCCATCCAGCTCTCACCCCACGCCCTGTGGTTCTGGTAGTCGCAGAACTCCACGCCCTTGGGCTTCGGGTAAAAGATGTAGGCGCAGCCGCACTGCTGGATCATGCTCTCCTGGAAGCAGGAGTGGATGCACACCTGGACGGAGGACGGAGGGAAGCTGAGGCACGGCCCACCTGGCCCTGGCCCTGACCCCCGCCACACAGGCAACGCGGCCTCACCTGCTGCGTGTACTTGGAAGGATACAGGTTCTGCACCGGGACATCACTGCCATTCTGCGTGCAGTCTCCATAACTGCCCCCGAGACTGTGCAGGGATTCCTGCGACCCACACACAGAGGTGAGAGGTCAGGGGCTGAGCAAGCGACTGGACTCCTGGCTGGCTTCTCCTCTTCCCTCATCGCGGGTGTATTCACACTCACGGCCCTCCTGCACTTCTGTCTGCCTGGCCGTCTCTGGACATACCGCAGCGGCCATCCCCATGCTACACTCAAAAAGATGGGCACCGAGCCCTGGGGGTCCGAAGATGTCCAGCCCCCTCAGCCTCTGAAGCCAGCTGTGCCTCCCAGGGCCCCCTTCCTGCTCCTCAAGGCCTCCCCGCGCTCATACCCCTATGCACCTCCCTCCAGGCCCCAGCTCTGTCACTGTCCCACGGGCCCTCCCCTGGTGCCTGCCCAGTGCCTGCCTTCCGCATGCTGATGGAGGTCTCCACACCCGGCCGCAGGTTGAAGCCACCGTCGTCCATAAAGGCCGGCTCGTCCTGCCCGTGCACGGTGACCCTGGCCCCCGTCACCGTGGACAGCAGCGGGATGTAGTCATTCTGCTCTGTGCGCAGCGTCAGGGATAGACCTGGGGGTGTGGGCGCAGGGGGGTTGGGGATCAGCAGCCAGGGA
The DNA here is from genome assembly GCA_004026965.1 of Petromus typicus. Classification (NCBI taxonomy): domain Eukaryota; kingdom Metazoa; phylum Chordata; class Mammalia; order Rodentia; family Petromuridae; genus Petromus; species Petromus typicus. The sequence continues at coordinate 26,880 of PVIR01011102.1, read as the reverse complement.
GACGGGCTCCCGGGGTAGGACTGGCCAGGGCTTCCCTCACTCGGAGAGGGAGCCCAGGCCTGAGGGCCCAGGAGGCGCAGCTGCAGGACCGAGGCCAAGGTGACCGGCGGAGGCGGGTGACAGGTGGAAAGCGGGCCGGCCCTCACCGTTGTGAATCCCTGGCATGGAGGACATCCAGAGGCTGGACTCGTTCTTGTTGTTGAAAGTGTAGCAGTTGCCGTAGATCGGGTGGTGGAAGTGAGAGTAATTCCTTCGCAGGAGAGAGAGCAGGGTCAGAGCAAAGGGAGTGGTCCAGGACCCAGAGCAGAGACGAGGAAATGGATCCCTGCTACTGCCTCCGGGACCCACTGGTTCTTGATCACCGGCTCCGTGTGACAGAGCCACGGGCTTCACCCGCGATCACTCTAACAGCACGGGCATCTCAGGCTCCCGCCTGCCAGCGGCACGCGGACCTCCACCTGCCGGCCAGGCACCGCCCCACACCACGTGACCTCGCGGACCAGTCTCCGGCGGCCTTGCTGTGGCCCTGTCTCCCCCCAGGCCTAAATCTCAGCTCTCGTCTGGACTGTAGGCCTGAGGACAGCAGCCCCGTCACTCCATCTTCCCAGGCCAGTTACATGGTTCCTTCATACGGGGACAGTCAACAAATGATGGATGGATGGATGGGGGACAGAGCAAGGGAGGAAGCAGAAGAGTGAGACCCTCGGTGAGCACGGGGCTGCGAGGAGGAAGTTCAGAGCCAGGCAGGAAGGAGGCCGCTCTCCGGCAGGTCTCAGCCTGCTCCAGCCCGGCGCTCTGTGACAGTGGTGGGACTCAGAGGACGCAGCCACAGACGCAACACCACCGTCTCTTATCTGCAGAGGGGCTTAGAAGAGCGATCTATAATTCTCTCTTGGCCCAGAGATGTGAAATATCAGGCACACGTTAGCATCTGCAGAGGTGGGGTGCAGGCCAGGAGGGGATCACAGAAGTGGCCAGTCCTGGCAGGGACCAGGACAGGCGCAGTGTGGGGACTGCAGGGGCTCAGCAGACCCATCACAGCCACATGATGCGTGGGAAATACGTAGCGTTTGGTTTAAAAAAAGAGAGGAGAAATGAGATTATGTAGATAATACATCACGTATGTAAATCAAGTATAAATTTACAAAAGCATACATAAAGAAATAAGCATCAAGAACATTAATATTGTGGCCTGTGGGAAGCTGTAGAGCAGGACCTTAAGAGCTCAGACTCCGGAGTGGAATTCCCTGTATTTGATTCCTAGCGCTAACAAGTATCAGAAATGGAAACAAATGAGTGACTTCATCTCTTTGTACCTCAATGTTCTCATCTGTAAAATGGGGATAATAAGTGTCTACTTCACAGAGGCACCAAAGGTTAAATGACACAGCGTTAGAACTTAGTGAAAGCCACATGTGCTAATGAATTAATTAGGATAAAGAAAAAGAGCCAGACAGCTACAAATGGAGGAGGCAGAGAATGTGGACCCTCAGACAACGCCCTTGGGAATGCGGATGTGGCCATTTGGCAAAGTCCAGCAGCCTCTCAAAATGTGGGGTGGGACTCCCGGGGGCTGAGGGGCCCCAGGCAGCTCCTTCCTGGTGGAAGGTGGGGGGGCGGCATTACCGGGAAGCACCGTTTCCCTGCAAAGGCTGTTCTGCACTGCGCCTGTCCTTCAAATGCACAAGTGCCCACGATCACCACCCTCCCGTTTCCCCCGGAGTGGTGTGGAGGGCCCTCAGGAACACCAGCGCCATTCCCTCAGGCTCCCCTCTTCCGAGGCTGTGAGAGATTTACGAGATTTACGCGTCCTTTATGAATGACTTGGGCTTTGGGATCCATTTCCAGAGAGAAAATGGACTAAGAACTCCTGGGGCCACAGAACGACGGAGGACAGGGGGAGAGGGAGCCGGCGGGTCGGGTGGTGACCCAGGAGAGGAGGTGTCCTGAGTCTGCACCGGGCACAGACTGTGGCCAAGGGGGAGGGTCGGACGGAGACCACCGGTGGGGCAGCGACAGCCGCAGAGGCTCCTCGGCAGGTGCACTGACTCGGGCTGAACCGCCCAGCGGCCGGCTTCTGCCCGCAGACAGGCATGCAGCAGGGCGGGGGGGCAGCGGAGGCGGCACCTGGCCTCCCGCCGTGCTGCAGCTACGGTGCCGCCACCAGGAGCTTCGCCCCTGGCATAAAGGGGTCCCGAATGCCGGACTGTATCTTACCCTCTGAGGCACCCCAGCTACCTAGAACAGTGTCGGACGCAGAGGGGGAAGACACGGAGCGAAGCTCCCTCTGTGCCTCGTCCCGTTCGCCGATGACCCTCAGGCCCCGCAGCGGAGCACGCGACAATTCTCAGCTCCGCGTCCGAGAAGAGGCCATCCGCCCACGCTGAGGCCACGGCCGGCCCCCCTCCCCCCCCCCCCCCCCCCCCCCCCCCCCCCCCCCCCCCCCCCCCCCCCCCCCCCCCCCTCCCCCTCCTCGCCCCTGCCCCCTGCCCTCCCCGCCCGCACAGGGCCGCCGGCGGCCGACTCACGCCTGCGTGCAGGGGGCCTGGTTGAAGCGGCAGGTGAAGATGAAGTTGCCCAGCGCCTCCTCCTCCAGCGCGGGCGAGGTGTCGGCCACCCGCGCCAGGATGTTGATGTAGTGGAAGCGGTACCACTCGCGCACGGCGTCCACGCCCGACGACGACGTCTGGTAGAAGCAGTCGGTCCTGTTCTCGTTGCACTGGACATAGAGGGGGGTCAGGAGGGCCGAGGGCAGACGCGCCGGCTCCTTTAGGGTCCCAGGGAGGCCGAGGGACCGCGAGGCTTGGAGGCCCCAGCGCAGGGCTGGAGCGGTCAGTCCCCCGGGCTGCACCGCTGTCACTGCGGGGCCCCGTCCCCCCGTCCCTCCGACTCCCATTTTATTATTATTATTATTAAATGTTTTAAATTGTTGATGTTTAAAGAGAAGGTCTCGCTCTGCAGCCCTGGAGCTGGCAGTGATCCGCCTGCCTCAGCCTCCTGGCTGCTGGGATGACAGCCATGCGCGCCCACGCCCGGCTCCACGCTGTATTTTCAAATATCTCTTAAGTCTCCTGCTTCACTGCCTTAAACCGAGGGAGCCTCACATCTCGGTCACCGGGTGGGCCTCCGAGATACCCCACCACGGGGGACCGGGAATGCAGAAACGTCCGCTTTCCAAACCCGCTCCCAGCATAGGCCCCGCGGCCGCACAGACGGACGTGGTTTTACTTATTTTTACTACTTTCCCAGCAAACCAGAGCCGGGCCCCTGCGCAGTTCCACGGAGGAGAGTGGGAGAGGAGGCGGGGCCTGGGGAGGATTTTGGGGCGGGGAAGGGGCGGGGCGCGGTGGGTGTGTCCGCGCTGGGGGCGGGGTGGGGCGGGGCTTACCAGCTGGAAGCCGATCCGCCAGTCCTTCCGGCCCACCTGCGGGTTGTTGTCCCACAGGCTGCTGCGCCCTCTGTGCGGCTCGGCTGGCACCGGGATTCGCTGCAGCGGGTGCAGCAGGGCCTCCCTGAGGTCGCGCCGGCCGCGGGCGCCGGCCAGGAGGGTGCTGGAGGCGTTGTACTTGTATAGGTCGAAGAGCGTCTGCTCCGTGATGCGGTCCAGCTCCCTCAGCTGCTCCTTAATCTCCTTGTACCTGGAAGGTGCCGGAGAGTCGTGGGCCTCGGTTTCCCCACCCGGTCCTGGCTGGAGCTCGCCGCCCTGCGGCGGGGCGGCCGCGGGGAGGCGTCCCTCTGTAACCTTGGGTAACCTTGGGGTCGGGAGCTCACCGCCTAACTCTGAAAGTACCCGCCGCAGCCACCCCGTCCCGCACAGACCCAGTCGTAATGAATTTCGGGTGGGGCCCAGACGCTGTAAACACTGTTCCGGACACATCCTCCTATTCCTTCTCCTCAGGCCTGGCCTGTTACCATCTGCGCCATGAAAGTTCCCCTCGCTGGACTTCATGATTACAGTCTACCAAAACAAACATCTGGATCTACATTAAACAAGACTGAAGGATACAAGAACCAAAATACGAGGAATGTATGAAAAAAGGAAAATGAAATCACAGAACAACGCCTCTGTTAAATCGCACGACATGGAATACCTAGAAATAAATCTAGAAAAGACTGTGCAGGTCCTCTACACTGAAAACCTCAGTGAAGTTCCTCATGCAGAAATCAAAAAACAAAAAAAGAGAGAGATGGTACAAATGTTCTCGGATCAAAAACTCAACATAGTTCACATGCTTCCCAAACTGGTCTTTAGATTTGACATAATCCAGCCCTAGTTCTCAGCAGACATTTTTAAAGACATCGACAGGCTGCTCCTAATATTTACATGGAAATGCAAGGAGCCTACAGTGTCCAAACAGTCTTGGAAAAGAAGAGCAAAGGCCAAGTGTTGTGGCGCACACCTGTGACCCTGCCCAGAAGGGCCACAGGTCGAAGCCCCTGCTTGCCAGCTTAGTGATTTAGCCAAGACATTTGCTCAACGTTAAAAACTTTTTTTAATTTCAAAACAACTTAAAAAGGATGAAAGGTAGCTCAGTGTGAAGGCACCAGGCTCGATCCCCAGTGCCACTATTTTTAAAAAGCAAAGCTCACCTAGCAGTGGGTCACACCTGTAATCTGGCTCTTCAGGAGGCTGAGGCAGGGTGGTCACAAGTTCACACCTGCTTGGAGAACTGAGCAAGACCCTGTCCGAGAGTAAAGTCATAAAAAGGGTGGAGTGTAGCCGAGAGCTTCCTGGTTTCAATCTCCAGCACCACAAAACAGAGGGGGAGGGGAGGCCTTATACCACCTGACTTTAATATTTGCTCTAAAACCACAGTAACCAAAACAATGTGGTTCTTGGAAAAGATAAACAGTGAATCAGGGAGCAGGAGTCCAGAAATGAGCCCACACAATAATGTTTTCATTGTTGACCAAACCACTGATTCAGTTCCATTGGGAAAACAGAAAAGTTGGTATTTTGGCAAATTGGCATCTGTAATCGGATATAGTGTGAGAAGAAAAAATAACCCTCGATCTCCACCTTCCCCTACACAAACATTAATTCACAATCCACCACAGAACTGAATATAAAACTCAGGACCATAAAGGCTTTAGAAAATGGAATACATCTTCATGACTATCTTTACCCATTTCTCTTGTAAGAAAACTAATGAAGATTCTTGCGACAACTCTAAGAGGTAGACATTTTTATGAAGAGATTTACATTTATATGGACTCTCATTGCTGATGAGAAAAATGAAACAACCCTCTAAGAAAAGAATCCGGAAGTCTCTAAAAAAGAAATTATAATCCATATAATCCATGATTTCCACTCTTAAGAGAAATAGAACTACATGTGCCTACACAGAAAACTTGAGCACAAATGTTCACCGCAGAGCTCATCACGGCCAAAGAGTAGAAAACACCCAAATGTTGTAGAAAACGCCCAAATGTCCATCAGTTCATGTAAGTGTAAATAAAACTCTGTGTGTGGGGGAATATTTCTCCACAAAGAAAAGGAATTAAGGGCAGATACGTGCTACAGCCGGGGAAAGATTTCCAGCGATTACACTCCTGGAAGCGAGGGAAAGGAGCCGCTCGTGGGCCAGGGATATAGCTCAGTGGTTCCAGCGCCTGTCTTGCAAGCGCAAGGACCTGGGTTCGATCCCCGGTAACCACATACAATACTAGGCGTGGAGACTCACCCCAGCAGCAACCAGTACCACATACCACAGTGCCGGGCATGGTGGCTCACGCCTGTCATCCCAGCACTCGGGAGGCAGAGGCAGGAGGATTGCTGTGATGGGAGTTGGAGGCTGAGTTCAGGGTCAGCCTGAACTACAAAGCGAGACCCTGTCTCAAAAAAACCTAAAAAAAAAAAAAGAAAGGAGCCACTCGTGGAGGACGCATGTACGGCATGATTCAACCTACGTGAAATGTCCAGAATAGATACCTCCATAAGACAGAAAAACGCTGTTGGTTACCCAAGCCGGGGGACTGGGGATGGTGGAGACGGAGAAAAGGCCAAAACTACTACAAGATGTGATGAGAATGTTCTAGAATTGATTGTGACTACAACTGCATGATTGACTGTAATAAAACTATTGAGGTGTATGTAACAATAGAGAAAGTTGTATAGCATACAAATTGTATCTTAATCAAGCATCACTGAAAGAAAAAGAGAAAATCTAAGGAAGAACTCATCTTGATACATAGACAACCCTTACAATGAAAAGACACAGGTTAATGGCCACTAACTATATGAAAAATTCCTCAAGATCACTCTGTAGTGCCATTTAAAGTGCTTTGGGAGGGCTGAAACTAAAGCAGCGGCTCTGCATGTCAGTGACCATGTGGAAGGCCCGGAATTCTGGGTGGGAAGTGGGTCCTGCTGTCCCAGCCTGACCCTCGGGCCATGTGGTGCTGGGTAGGTCACCCAGCCTTAAGCCCCACCCAGTCCCTTAGCTGTGAAGGGGGCAGAGCGCCACGGCCACCATCACACAAAGCCCCTGGGAAGGTCAGCGAGCAGAGACGCAGGCTCACAGAGGAGAGCCAGGGAGACGCGGGCAGGTCACACAGGACCCCGTGGCCACGGCATAACCCTCATTGTCCCTCCCTCTGTGCCCCTCCGCTGCCCACTATGCCTCCTTCACACCCGTCACCGATGCCAACGTGCCCACCCTGCCCTGGCCACACCGCTGTCCCGTGGAGCTCTTGCTGTCGTGTGCCAGGCTGTCTTCTCAGTGCCCCTGCCTGTTCCAGGGACGGCCCAACGAGTGCACACACAGCACACCTGTCCCCTCGGCCGGACAAGGCTCCACAAGACTCCCTCAATCCTCAAGGTTGCCTCTGCTCTTCCAGGAAGGAAATCTTCCTTCCCTAAATCCCTGGCCCTCGAAATTCCTCTAACAGGAGGCAGGGCCTGCAAGTTGGAATTAAGAGAATTGATCACTAAACAAAACACAATAAAGACTCAGCTCTTGGCCGGAGGCGCCCAGAAGCTAGAAAGAAGGGATCATGCCCACAGCAGGCCTGGCATAGTGATGCTTGCCCGTAATCTCAGCATTCGAGGAGGCTGAGGCAGGAAGATTGCAAGTTAGAGCCCAACCTGAGCAGATTAGCAAATTATCAGACCATGTCTCAAATTAAAAAAAAAAAAAAAAAAAGGACTGGAGATGTAACTCGGTGCGCAGGCTCTGGTCAGCACTGTGAAGAAAGCCTGCCACAGGCCGAGCAAGACCACGCAGCCCTTTTAGCCTCGACCTCCTGCCCAGGCGTCCCTGAAACAGATCAGCCCCTGAGCAGGTTCTGAGCTCTCAGACCGTTCCTGGGACTCAGTCCTGGCCACAAGGGTTTTGCTGCCTCGTGCTGGGGTTATGCCAGGGCCTTTGCACTGAGCTGCATCCCCACCCCCTCCTTACTCTCTCTTTTGAGACAGGGTCTCCCTAAGTTGCTCCAACTTGGGATCTTCCTGCCTCAGCCTCTCCAGAGCTAGGATTTTAGGTGTAGCCTATGTCCAGCAGTGGCCACATTTTTTTTGAGACAGGGTCTCACTTTGTAGTTTGGGCTGGCCCTGAACTCACCACATAGCCCAAGCTGGCCTCGAATCCACAGCAATCCTCCTGCCTCTGCCTCCCGAGTGCTGGGATTATAGGCATAAGTCACCATGCCCAGCAGTGGCCATAATTAAGACCAAAAGATGGTAGTAGGCCAAGAGCTGTTCAGAAGACAGACTGCCAGAGTGGTGAAGTCCAGAAAGCATTCATTTGAGGGAAAGTTAAAGGAATTAAGTTCTAATTAGCTTTCCCGGCTCACCTCTTAACTTACCACTAAGAAGCTGGTCGGCCTCCAACAAGTTACTTACCTTCTTTGTACCTCTCTCTCTCCATCTGCGAAATGGGAGATACAACAGTACAGGCGTCCTTGTGTCGTTCCAAGGAAGGACTGAGTTAGTATACATGTGAGAAGGCTGAGCACGGCACAGCTGCTGTGCACCTGCCACCCACCCATGACGTGACCTGCGGTCCTGCCAGAAACGGACCTGAACCAAGATTCTGGTTCTAGCGCCACTCAGTGACTTCTGCAATGACTTCTGGTGTTTTTGTTTTTCTTTGTTTTGTTTTGTTTTTTAGTCTCTTTAAGACAGGGTCTTGCTTTGGAGTTCAGGTTGATCCTGAACCCACAATGTAGCCCAAGATGGCCTTGAACTCAGCAATCCTCCTGACTCTGGCTCCCAAGTTCTGGGATTACAGGTATGAGTCACTACGCCTGGCATTGTGGTATGTGGTTACCAGGATCAAACTCGGGACCTCGTGCTTGCCAGGCAGATGCCGGAACCACTGGGCTAAATCCCCGGCCTGCCTTCTGTTTTTTCCCCCCGGCTTGTGCTGCCTAAGAAGTCGATGTGATCAGAATACCACAGAGGGTCACAGCTGCCCCTGAACCAACAACTACTGGGCAAGGAAGGAGGTGACATCGCCAGCGGCTCCCCAGAGACAGAGGGAGCAGTTGCAGAGAAATAAACCACATCTCTACCACCGAAGCCGGAAGGACAGCAACAGGGGACTGTCCCTGAGCCGAGTTCAGACTGAGCGAGGGCAGTCACACCTGCTCCCCGGGGGAGCTGCCGCTCCGTGCCCGCTCCTCTGCAGCCTGTGTGCCACCTGAGAAGAGGCATGGTCTTCCTTCGGCACAGCCAACACCCCCAGAGCTGGGATGAAAACAAGTCCACAGGCTCCACTTTCTAAGGACAAGCTGACCATCTGCACACTCGAGTTAGGACGAGGACGCACGCGCCGAGCCGTGGCCGGTCCAGTGTCCTGGATCCCTAGTGCCTCTGTGCCGACTCAGGCAACCCAGCAGGCTTGGTTCCCCCTCCAGAGACGACAAAGTCACACAGCTTTGCAGACGGTACCATCTCCCAACCATCCCCCGTACTGGGCTCAGGCCTCTACAAGGAGCTACATCGGCAGCCCTTTTATTTTTGAGATGAGTCTTGTTAAGTCATTAAATTTAATCAGATTATAAATAAATAAATCATGAAGTTGCCACACTGGGTTCAACCTTGGGATCCTCCTGCCTCAGCCTTCCAGAATACTGGGATTATAGGTGTGTGCACCACACCTACCAGAGGAGGCCATCTTCCCTCCCTCTGCGGGCTGGGTCTCTGGGGGTGTGTGCCCAGGGTAGGTCTGTCTCCTGTTCCTCCCTGGAGGAGGCGCTTAGCTCCCTGCTCTGTCCCACCACTGAGATTCACACCCTGGTCAGCACAGCTGTCCCCACCAGCCTCCCCTGCACCAGGTGTCAGCGGAGGTTCTAAGCCTCTGCAGTTTCCTCTGCATTGTGACGGGAGGAAGACAGGGCTCTGACTGGCTGCTAAACTTGGGTTCACTGATTCTTAGACAGAGAGACAGTTTTAATATCAGACCCAGCAGCACTGGGGGTCATCTATAAAATCGGACTGCTAACGGTGCTACGTCCACCGGGAGGAGCCAACCTGATAATGTTTCATCCAAGTCTAGATTCACTTGGAGATACTGTGTTATCGTTATCGTTGTGCTGTTGGCTGTGGGTCCTCACTCACTTTAGCCTTACAGAGACTCAACACGCTCGGCTGAGAAATGGGAATGTCTAAAACACGCACCTCCTCGGACCTGTCGAGGTGACCTCGGCTTCGCTAAGCTCCCAGGGCAGGACCGAGCACAGAGGAGCTGAACTGCCTCCTCCGGTGTTTGGCAGACCTGCCCAGCTCCCTCCTGTCCTGGGCTTTCTCTCCCCAAGTCTTGCAGCCCAGGGCTCCTCCTTCCAAGCCCAGGGTCCTGGGAGTCTGGTTTCCTTTCTCTGGGGCTTTAGTTTCGCCTTCCAGGGCCTCACGCCCCGAAGAACCTCAGAAAATGTTCGGATTCTCCCCTGCCCTGTCTATATCTCGGCATCTTTACAACCACAAATATTTATTGAGTGCGGCTCCCCAGCCGGCTGTCCCCTTCCTGTTCTGCCCCGCCCCAGCTTGGCCTGAGGAGCCCAGGGGGCGTGGTCTGACAGGAAAGGGGCGGGGCTGGCATCAAGGACGGGACCCAGCTCTGAGCTGTAAATAACATCTCACTGGGAAGTCATCTAGTCCCGTCCCACATCTGGGTGTCAGAAGCGCCAGGAGTTTTAGGGCCGGGCAAGCAGGGTGAGTCAAGCTTCAGTCACTGTCTCTGTGACCCTGTGACTTGATTCTCTCTGCCTCAGTTTCTTTGCGTGTAAGGACGCGTAATCTCTCCTTGGAAGGTGTGAAAATCAAGCAGCTGGCTGGAAGGGCCTCGAGGCACTTCCTCACGGTCAGCCGCTGGACCGTCTCTGGAGGCAGCGCTTCCTCTCGCGTCCCAGTCCGTCCCTGTCCGTGACACATCGGCAGGCCTCCGCCCAGCATCTGACTGTGCCAGCCACCCCGAGTCGCACGCATCCCATGGGTGTGTCCACGCACACGCTCACTCAAGCGCCCATCAAAGGCCTCACACTCACACATTTTATCCTGCTAGTCACAGGCGCTGCTGCGACACCTCCGCGCCTCCGCCTCATTGAGCTTTCTGTTCCCAGTACCTAGAGAAACACCTGTTCTCCAGAACACGTTGTCGATTATTAATAAATCCATTTTCCTGGTGCCTGGCACTGTGACTGGCAGGGAAGCATTTCCCTAGGCGTGTACTCACTGGTGAACACAAATAAAAGGTCTGTGCACTGGCCCTGCCTGCGCTCCTCTCCAAGGACACCGCCCGCTCCACGTCCCAACCCCAAACTGGCAAAGAGACTGGTGAAACCCAAAACTGCAGGACACACCCAGCACTCAAAGGTCAGGCACCTGGGCAGGTGTGCGGAGCAGCCCAGTGGGGAGCACCTCCCAAGCAGCCTGGTCTCCTCCTCAGCTGGAACCCTGACCCGGAGCCTGGCCTCCGGCGCCTGCCATGTTGCTTTCTGCACAAGGCCCACCCCCCTCCTCCCGGGCCCCTCCCCAGCGCCCGGCCCTCACCTCATCTGGCTTCACCTCTCCCTCAGGCCCGTGTCCACGCCCGCTGAGCCCAGACCCTGTCCCTTAGAGGAGGCAAGTCCGTGGACCTCCACGGGGGCGGGGGGACTCTGCTCAGGAGCCACCAGGACAGACCTGCTCCACTGGCAAAGATGTCCGCCCCATCGTGCCCAGGACGTGCCCGGGCTCCGAGGAGTGCAGAGCTGTCCAGGTCTGCTGGGGAGCCCTCAGCCCCTCCTCACAGGGCGTCGGACTGACCTGTAGGGATTGAGGGTGCAGACAGTGACGGCCGGGAAGACGAGCTTGTCGGAGTTGAGGTTGATGTTGAGGCTGACGGGGTAGCTGAAGTACTCTCCGAACAGCAGGCCGAACTGCCAGTACATCATGCCAAAGGCGCAGAGCCAGAGCACGGCCCAGAAGGCCGTCTTCATGCGGTTGTGCTTGGAGCACACGAGGCGGATGGCGCCGTGGATGGTGGTGTGGTTGCAGAAGAACTGGAACAGCTCGCGGTAGGAGCGGTGGAACTCGATCAGGGCCTCCTCCTCCTCTGTGCGCTGCGGGGCGACGGGCTCTGTGCCCAGCCCCGGCTGCTCGCCCTTGTCTCCCTTGGTGAGCTCTTGCACGGGCCCGGGAGGAGGGCCTCGCACCTTGAGCTCGACCCCCTTCATTGTGCCCTACCTAAGGGGGGCTGGAGAGGCCAGGGACAGGGTCAGGGCCAAGGCTGGGCATCACCACCCTGACCCCACTGATGCCCCACTGATGCCCACATCCACCAAGCCCACTTCCCCTCCCCGCCCACCCACCTCTCTGGAGCCAGCTGACCTGCGGGAGTCAGGCCAACAGGCTGGCACTGGGCTTCCCTGGAGTGGCCTCCCTCTGTCTGCGCGGCAGGCGCCCTGCCCGGCTCTCTCCCTCGGGCCCTCTTCCTGCAGGGCTCTGGCACAGCTCCTGCCTTCACCCCTCACTGTCTCTGTCCTCCGCGGTGCTTCTGCCTGCCCTCTCCGTGTTGGCGCCCCTGCCCCTGCCCCTCTCCCTCCTCCTCTAGTGCCTTCCCTCTCAGCTGTGTCCTCTGGCCCCAGCCTGATGTCCGGCCCCGTCCTGCTCCCTCAATGCCCCACGGAACACAGGGCTTCAGGCCAGAGCTGCCTCCGGCTCCCCGCTCCCAGCCGTGGCTGGGTTGGGACTGGTTCCTCTCCAGTTGAATCTAGCAGCCGGCCTCTCCTCCCCCTCACCTGACAGGTGCAGCAGCAGGCCAGGGGCCCGCCCGCCCGGTCTGCAGGGATGGAAGTGACAGAAGCCTCATTAGCATCTCAATTAAAGGTGAGCAGGGCAAGGGAGGAGTCCCAGCTGGAGTCTCCAGGGAAGAGGGCTCCCTGGGACAGGAGAGTCTGGGCCAGCAGGGACCGCAGTCCGAGTGGTACCGATACTGAGGAAGCGGACCGGCAGGACAGGGGGTCAGACCTCGAGTGAACGAGCAAATAGGTAGAAGATTCTGGAACCAAGCCAGGAGCGGAGCCAGGAGCGAGAGCAGGTTATGAGAGTCCAGGGAACAGGGAAGGCAGGTGAGGAGAGGGGTGGGACAGGGGGACAGAGAAAGGGGGACAGAAGAGGCAGAAGGGGACAGGAGGGTGTAGAGGAGAGAGGGAGCCACCCAGGGGAAGGAGGCAGGTGGGTGCCGGGAGCTGGGCAGCCTCTGCTGGGGTCTCTTGGTTATCGCTGTCAGCCTTGCTCCAGACCCGACAGAGGAAGGAGAAAGGGTCTTCGCAAAAGTGGGACACCTTTACCCACCTGCTCCTTCTTCTTCTCCCTCCTCAGCCTCCAGACTCCTCACCCCTGGGCCAAGGAGGGGCCCAGGTGAAGCTGGGGGCCGGGCCAGGCCCAGGACATTCTGTTCTTTTTTACACCAGTGGCTGCCAGGCCAAGAATGTGTAATGTCCCCTATTGTGGTCACAGGGTTGCAGGAATGTGGGCATGGGAGGGAGCATCGGGCTGGACAGGGCACTGTGGGCACAGACAAGCTCCTGAAGGAAGGCAGACAGTGGGCACTCAGAGGGCAGAGAGGGGTGTTAGCACAGTGCCCGGGAGGAAGCCAGCGGGCACAACCCCAGTCGGCAGCACCCTGGAGGGAGAGAGGCGCCAAGTGGCAGGGGCTCTGGTTTCCCTAAAACTTCCACCCAGATGTGGTCCAGAAGAGAGCGGAGGTGGCAGAGCAAGCAGGGGGCATGTGGGCAGGAAGGTCAGAGTCGGGATCAAAAGGGAGGCGCAGCCCAGCTGGAGCCAGAGCCAGGCCCAGGGACCAGTCTGCAGGGCCCGGGAAAGGACTTGCTTCTGGCTGAGACCCCAGAGACAGCAACACCTCAGCTGGGTCCAAGACACAGGGAGTTTGCCCCGTAGCGAGGACTGGGCCCGCCAGCCTCGGCTCAGCCCGCTCTGTGGCTCCTTAGAGCAAGGAATGGTGTCAACCAGGGTCCCAGACTGGCTCAGCTGTTACCTTGACACCTGCTCATGAGACCTGCCTCAGGACAGAAGAGCTGGCCCTCTCCTACTCTTCTTTTTCCAGAGGACACAAATAAGCCGGTTCTTTACCTTCCATAATAATTGGACAGTAGCATTACAAACACACTTAGGAATTCCGCTCCTCCGGGACCGTCTGCTGTCTCAGTCACTTTCTGTGTTGCTGGGACAAAACTGTCAACACTCACAACTTGAAGCAGAGATTTATTTTAGCTTCTGTTTTGGAAGCTTTGGTCCTTGACTAGTCCACGGCATGGTGGGTCTGAGCAGGGGCTGCTCAGGCCATGGGGGACAGGAAGCCCAGAGAAAGGAGAGGCTAGTGAGCTGCCCCATACCCCCAGACACCCACCTCTTCCCACCAGGGCCTACCTCCTAACCCAGACAGCAGCAGCCCGGGATCTGCCACCTCCACAAGCCCCTGAGCACAGGAGGGTCTGGGGCATCCAGAGAGGAAGCATAACTTCTGCCTAGCACATCTGCCATTCATTCTGGGAGGCCGACCAAGCAGAGCTGAGGCCAGCGGGCTGCTCCTGCACCTGGACTTGAAGAGCCCATGGTCCAGCAGTTCTCTGGGTACTGGACAAGTCCCCCGGCTCTGAGAAAATCCCTGCTGTTCCCAGACACCCCTAAATAAGATGGGTCCTTACACGAGCACCCCTCAGGCCGGGCACCTGGCTGCCTGACTGATCGCAGAGGTCCGAAGCGCTCCTCTTTGCCTCCTCTGTTTGCTTGCTGGTGCCTGGAAGCCAATCGCCTGGCCAGGTGGCAGAGTGACAGAACTTGTCGTCTCAAGGGCACAGTGAGAGGAACTTCAAGCTGGCCCGGAGCGCGCAGAGACCCTGGCGGAACGGCCACTGGAGCGGCTCAGAGCCCACAGCAGTGAGGCTCAGCGCGGCCACAGCAAGCCTCACCCTAGACCTTCACCAGAGCTGCGTTTTAAATACTTCCTTTAAAGTGAAGAAACAAAGCACAAAGTCACTGGCGCCACAACACACTTCTCCAGAGATCAAACAGTACACGGATCATCGAGCGCCCCTCGGCCTGTTCCGCCCCTCCCCTCAGCCCAAGGACTCACTGGCACTTGTCCTTCAGTCCGTATGCCTGTGCGCCTGGTGGACTTGCTGGGCATCATTCCATGACCTCCATTTCTGCTGTGTGACTTTGGAAAAGGAACCAGCCCTCTCCGGTCCCAGCACTGCTGTCTGAAACGTAGTGGAGATAGGGCCGGGTAAGGTGTCCGAGGAGTCACAGACCTTCCCTGAGCTGCATGGAGCCCCTTGCTCAGGGCAGGGGGGGCTGAGGCCTAGAGAAGCAAAGCCACCGGCATGGGGTGGAGTCACTGAGAACCTAGGATCCTCCTTCCACACTTCGCTCTGCTGCCCAGACTTCAGAGCAGAGGTCAGGGGCCTAACAGCGCCCCTCAAAGTCTCCCAGAGCCCAGCTCTTCCTTCAGCAGGGCTCCCTTCCCCCACACCACCCCAGTATGGCCTTGACCTGCAGACGCTGCTGGGAGAGAGGTGGGGCCCGAGCCTCCAGACCGGGTGGAGGGGAGAAGCCGGAGGGAGCCCCCTCCTCCCCACGGTCAGGCAGAACCTACCATTAACCTACCTAAGCCTTCTTCACTTTTTTTCTCTTCAGCCTCTATCCTTTCTAGGGTAAAAATGGATTACTCAGTGAAATGCAACTGTCTAGTCTTGTGATAAGAGCTGGTTAGCCCTTCATACTGAGTTGTGTATGGAAAAAAAATCAGCTCTGCTCTTGTCTTGGCTTAGGGAGGACAAGTCTAAAATGATGGGCCAGAATGTCCCTCCTTGTGACCCGTAGTTTGGTGACCCGGAGGCAAGCTGAGAAGCTCCCGCAGAGGTTTGGACTTTTGGTTGGGACAGGGTTTCTCCAGCTCAGCACTGCGGGCCTTCCTGCCCGTCCTGCTTCGTTTAGGGGCTGCCCTGTGACCTGTGGGTTGTTCAGCAGCACCCTTGGCCTCTTCCCACTGGAAGACAGTAAGTACCCCCTTCCCCCAAAAGTGAGACCCAGCTTGAACCAACCGGCCTTGACAGCTGGAGATCTGCCAGGCTGTGTTCGCCTCAAAGGCCGTCGCTGTTCTGTTGCTCTGTGGGCGCCCCATTTTGGATGAGGAGGGGTTGCCAAAATGTCCCAAGACATCGCCAGGTGCCTTCTGGGAGACCCAGTCACCGGCTGAGAGCTGGGTAAGACACGGTCCTCATGGAAAGTGAGAACACTCGTGGGTCCAGCCTCGGCGGCTGCACTCATGGCTCAGGACCCCCGAGTCTTCCCAAGCAAACCCTCCTCTTCAGCCCGGAGGGCTGGCAAACAGCAGTGTGGAGGGAGAAGAGAAAGAAAGAATATTTAAAAGGGGTCCACTCACCCCAACCCCCGCTTCAGACTCAAAGAGCCTGTGGGAAGGACCCCCCAGGAACCCCCAAGAGGAGGCCTGGGGGAGGCGCCAGGCGCCCTCACCACAGCCGGGCTGGGCTGTGCACAGCGGACATTGTGACTCTTCAGACAAGCCGGTGAAGATCGGGAAAGGAGGAAGACCCTGTCGGCTCACGAGGAGTTTCTGGGTCCCCGGTGGTGGGCCCCGCCTTCCAAGGGCAAGGCCCCGAAATAACCATTTCCGGATGAGATTGCCTGTCCAGGTCCACACGGGAAACAGGAGACACTCCAGGTCTTTCCACTGGAAGAGGCTTAACAGAGGGTGGGTACGGGCTCGGTGGTGCCTCGCCAGGGAAGGGTGTGGGCTCAGTGCCTGTTAGAGACAGACAGACAGACACACAGACGGAGGAGAGACAGACAGAGACGCGGTGAGAAAGGCAGAGAGAGAAAGAAGGGGCGGGGAGGAGAAGAGGGGAGGGAAGGAGAGAGAAAAGAAGGACAGAAGGAAGGGAGAGAGGCGGGAAGGAAGTAGAGGAGCTGCGAAGCCAGGAGGAGGAGTGGAGGCGGCTCAGAAATAGCAAAGCAAGAAGCCGTTATCGCCTGGAAGACTGGAAAGACGGCAGGACGTTAAGCACTGTAGACCGAGAAGCCCACGGAGGTGCTGAGACAGAACTAAACCGTGGCGTCTACCCAGCCGGAGATGGGACCGCAGGGGCTAGGAAGAAACACGACCAACCTCACGTGATGCCGCCGAGAGAGCGGGAGAGAAGCCCACTGTCTCCCTCCCCCGCCCACGGGCCACCCACCAGCGCCTCCTATTGGCTGGTCCCACACGAGCCAGAAGGAGCCTGGGAAATGTAGTCCCAGGAGACGGCGCCGCGCAGACAGGGTGGAGCACAGGTGGGCAGGCAAAGGCCGCAAGAAAAGAGAACCAGAGGTAAACTGACGGGACCACGATCGCGCGTGAGAGCTACGAGCCCTTTCCTTAGAGTCTAGAGAGTCCGTGGGAGATGAAGGGAAAGCGAACGAGCAGCAGAAAGCCGAATGTCCGTTCCGCCAGGAGGGCTACGAAGAGCTATGACGCTGCTGCTACCTCTGAGTGGGAAGGTCGCACAGCAAGGTGAGGTGGGAATGTTCTTGAAGGATACCAGGAATATTCAAAGTGGCCTGGGACGCTGAAGCAAGACGAAGCCACACAAGGTGGAGCCCGCTTGGGCAACTACGCCACTTAGTTTCACATTTTAAATACAATTTTAAAACCTTGATGTGAAGGCCTTGGATTCAATCCCCCTCCCCCAAAAAAGAATGAACAAAAGTGAAATATTACCAATCTGAATATGTAGATTTGTGCTCTTCATGCACTTTGTCTGGGGGAAGCGCCTATGGGGCGGATGATAGCAGAAGGCTGGACGCAGGTGGGAGCAGGTCCTGCTATCACCCTCTCTCGCCTGTCAAAACTCCAATAATAAAAATTAAAAAGAAGAAAGAGGAGGGCTGGGGATATAGCTCAGTGGTTCCGGCGCCTGTCTTGCAACCGCAAGGACCCGGGTTCAATCCCCGGTAACCACATACCATACTGGGCGTGGAGACCCACACCCAGCAGCAACCAGTACCACATACCACAGTGCCGGGCGTGGTGGCTCACGCCTGTCATCCCAGCACTCGGGAGGCAGAGGCAGGAGGATTGCTGTGATGTGAGTTGGAGGCTGAGCTCAGGGCCAGCCTGAACCACAAAGCAAGACCCTGTCTCAAAAAAAAACCTTTAAAAAAAAGAAGAAAGAGGAAAACGATCTCTATATACTTCCTTCATGTGTTTAAGTGCTCTGGGTGAGTCCAGCCCCAGCCTAAGCTCTAGACCGGGAAAAGCTAGGCAGCTGTTGGCTATTTCTTCCTCCACGGCAGCCCTGGACATCAGGGGCAGCCAGGATGCCAGGTGAAGACAGAGCGCCTCCCGGGGTGGACCGTCTAATGCTCCGGCGGGTCCGTCTGCACTTGCTCCGTCTCCTCCATACACTTGTGCACCAGAGCTTCCCAGCTCCCCCACTAGGGTGCTGTCCAGCCACCAGGCCACCCAGGTAAGGGCCAGTGTGGAGCTGAGGCTGGGGGCAACGCCCAGGCAACCCATCTCAAGGGGAAAAGTCAGTTTCATCCCAGAAGAGGCTCCGTGAGTCGCAAGGAGGCAGTCTGGTTGCTGGCGTGAACTGGGTCCCAGCTAGTTTTGCCTCAGACCAACTGAGGAATGTGAGCGTCGTTCATTTATTCCACAAATACGTCTTGAGCTCATGCCACAGCCCAACTCTGCTAAGCTTCGAGATCCGGTCCAGGCCTCCACTGGGAAGCAGATAGCAGGCAGAGGTGCCACACAGCAGTGCCCTGGCTGCAGCAGCCAGGGCTAGACGTGAGTGCGAGTCCTGTAGGACAGGTGGAGCTGGCCAGGAGGGCTGCCGCCTGGACACCACACAGCCGGGGAAGTGGGGGCACTGCAAGTAGCTGGAGGGGGCTGTTCACGGGCCTGAGGGAGATGGGGAAGAAAGAGCTGCTGCACATCCGGAAGCACAGGCGTACAGCGCCTGGCAGCCTGAGCCTCCATCCCCCAAGGGGCCACGCTGGGTAGACTGGCCCTTCTCTGGCTCATACAGAGGCTTATGGGAGAGGAAGCTGATGGAGGCTGCCTGGACCAACACAGCTGGGCCCAATCACCGCGTCCCCCTCTCTGCTCTTGAGAGGGGGGCCCGGGGCAGGGGTGCAGGCCAGCTGCGCACTGTGTTGTGTGGCATGCCCACCCATGTGTAGATGGGCTGGGTCAGCTGCGGGGAGGCCCAGCTGTCTGGCCACGTGTCCCTGGATAGCTCATCTAAAAAAGCCGCGAGGAGGGCAGGCACACTGCGGTCTGCTAAGGGGGACCTCTGGGTCCCAGATGCAGCATCTGCCGTGGGCCTGGGTGTCCACTCCGCAGGAAGCCCCTGGGACCCCCGTGACTCCGACCTGGCTGTCCACAGCTTTGTCCCCAGATCCATCTGCTCCTGCCCAGCTGGCCCAGCCGGGCTCCTGGAGGCCCTTTTCCCACCCATGGGCCCACCCCTGCGGCCCTCCACTCTGGCTCAGCTTCCCACCGAGGGAGGCGGCCAGTTCCGGCCCGTTGTCCTCACGTGCTTTCCCAGCCACCCTCCCGCCCTGCGAGGCCGCCAAGCCTGTTCCTCTTCCTCCATGCGATTGCGACAGACTGGCCTCCGCTCCCAGCGCTCCCTGTCCCCGCCCCGCGGCCGCCGCTCCACTCCCACTTCCTGAGCCCGGCGCTGGAGCCCTGGAGGCCAGGCCCGGCCGCTCGGCCCTGGGGGGCACGTCGGCCCAGCCGCTGGGCTCGGGAAGCTCCGCCATCGCTGCTCGGCTCGTCCGGACTTCCCACTCTCCTCCCAGGCGGCCTCGGTCTGCTGCCCAGGCCTGCCTAAGGGCCGCCATGCGCCTGCCTCCAGCCACCTCTCCCTGCGGCCTGGCCTGGGGGCCCCTCCTGCTGGGCCTCTGCGGGCTCCTGGCAGCGTCCCAGCCCCAGCCGGTGAGGAGATGGGTGGATGGCAGCGGCGGGGGAGAAAGGCAGAGTGTGGGCAGCCTCCCGAGCTGCCCCTAGACTCATTCTTCTGCGCACCCCCTGTCCCCTCGAAGGTGCCCCCATACCACTCTGAGAACCACACGTGCGGGGACCAGGAAAAGGAGTATTACGAGCCCAAGTATCAAGTCTGCTGCTCCCGCTGTCCCCCAGGTGAGAGGCATGACCCAGGGCAGCCGGGACAGAGGTGTGTCGGAAGGAGGGCAGACCCTCCCCCAGGAACACCCACTGGCAAAGGCTGGGAGCAGGAGGCACTGGCTGCGGGCGCTTTGGGCACCAAGATCTGCCCTGATCACTGGGCCTCGTGGAGAGGCAGGAAGGCGGCCAGCCAAGGCGGGGAAGGCAGGGCAAGTGGCAGTGGCGAGGCAGAGTCACACCCTCCTGACGCCTGCTGTCCCCACCAGGCACCTTCGTCACAGCCGAATGCAGCCGCAGCCACAACACAGTGTGTACCAGGTGTGCCGAAAATTCCTACAATGAGCACTGGAACCACCTCTCCATCTGCCAGCTGTGCCGGCCCTGTGACTCTGGTGAGTGGGGTGCCAGGGCCGGGGCCCCCGGAGCACGGCCCTCGCTGAGCTCTCATCTCCCCGGCAGTGCTGGGCTTCCAGGAGGTCGAGCCCTGCAGCAGCACTCGGAAGACGGGGTGCCGCTGCAGGCCGGGGATGTTCTGTGCCCACCGGGACTCTGAGTGCGTGCACTGTGAGATGCTTTCCGAGTGTCCTCCGGGCACTGAAGCCGTGCGTGAAGGTCAGCGGGCAGCCCAAAAGGAGGTGGGCGGGTGGCCTTGTGAGAGGGCAGGGACGTGGTGCCCTGTCCACGGTGGCCTGTGGAGGTTCTCCTTGGCATCAGACGCCTCTTCTCCTCATGCCAAAGGCTTGCAGTAGCGTAGGCAGGAAGGTGAGAGCTAAAGCGCGGGCTGGCAAGCAGATGCCCATACAGTGGGCGTCACGGAAGCTCCCTTTGCCCACTCATGCTGGAGCCCTGCCTTCTCTCGCCAGATGAAGATGAGGAGGCTGACAACACCTGCATCCCCTGCAAGGCAGGGCACTTCCAGAATGCCTCCTCCTCCAGTGCCCGCTGCCAGCCCCACACCAGGTGAGTGCCCACCACGCCACAGAGCCACAGCTGCTCACGCCCCTCCCGCTCCACCCGCAGCCCCCTCGAGCAGGGCCCTGTGGGCAGGCGGGAAGAGCTGAAGTTCTCCTCCTCCGCAGGTGCAAGGACCAGGGCCTAGTGGAGGCGGCTCCAGGCACCGCCCAGTCTGACGCAAACTGCAGAATCCCATCCGAGCCGCTGCCCCCTGAGATGCCAGGTGAGAGGCCAGGCCTTCGGCGGGCTCTGGAAAAGCCTTTGCCTGAGAAAAAGAAGAGATTAACCCTCCCTGTAGAACTAAGTAGAGTGAAAAAAACTCCCTCACCTGGAGCAGCCCTAGGTGAGTTGGCCTAGGGGCCCGCAGGCACTTCTGAGGCGCTGGGTCTTTACGGCCACACCCTCCAACGAGGTGGAGCTGGAGCTGGAGCTGGAGCTGGAGCCGGAATTGACATTGTCATTTTGGACTAGCCTCCATCAAAAATCCATTTACTGGACTGTAGATCCCGCTGTGAGGCCGGACGCTCGCTGTGGGTGAGACAATCTCCCTATCACAGTCACTCTTGGTTCTTTCATGTGGACCGATTTTCCTGGCCTCGTCTTTATGACTATAGATTGTTTCTGATGACTGTAATCCATACTGCCAGTTTATCAGCTCTGTCAGATTACCTGGCGCTTTTAATTACAGCTCTTCTTTATTGAGAGCAGCACATCAGGCTATTTGAACACTTTCTCTTCATTATCTTGTATAATACTCTTACTGATGCCGTAGCCCATAAGAGCTGATCAAAAAATAGGGTATTGTGCGTTCAAATAAAGAAAATGGGCCAGAGATTTAGCTTAGTGGTGCCTTGCCTGCCTGGTAAGCACAAAGTTCTGAGTTTATTTCCCGGCACCAGAAAAAAAATTATTACAGTAAAAGACACGTTGCCATTGAACCCCCTGGAGACACCCACACAACAAGTGGCTGCTGCCCCGCTTTGAACACATTTATCCCACTGCTCTTGGCGCGTTCTGGAGCCGTCTGGACGTCCTCTTTCATGGATGTCTGTCTAAGGTGTGATCAAGAACACGGTGACTGGGGCCGCTGTGTGGCGTGTCATCCACCTGCGCACCAATTCAGTACAGAAAAGCAGATTTCCAGAACTGCTTTAGAAAGAGCAAGAACAATGACCCACGTGCATTCAAGGCAAGGGTAGATCTTGAGCGAGATTAGCGCCAGTGTGGCTCTTACTGGAATTAATATTTGACAAACTGAAGCTACACAGGTTCTACTATTAGCCTCTCTGAGGACACTGAGGCTCGTGAGGTGCAGTGACCGCTCCTGGCCAGTCCCCCTGGTGGTCACCGGGGCTAGTGAGACCTGCATCCGGGTCTGTTTTCTCCAGAGCCCGTGGAATTGCACACATGTGCACATGCACACCTACACACGTGCACACCCACATATGTGCACACGTATACACACTGTAGAAAGTTAGAAAGTGCAGACCAGCAAAGCACACTCACACACACATGCACTGTGCAGCTCACCCACTTGACATGTTGGCATATTTCTCCCTAGACATTTAGCTGTGCAGAGCTCTGCCTCTGAATTTGTTCCCTAGCAGTGGGCCAATTTGAATGGTTTACAGCCTAATTTGTTTGTTGACACTAGGGATGGGACCCAGGGCCTCACATGTACTAAGCAGGCCCTTCACACTGAGCTGTACCCCAGCCTGTATCCCTGGATTTTCTAATCACCAATGCATCATCTATTTTCCTATGTTCTCTTAAACTTTTTAACTGTATATCAAGCAGACTGGTGCTCTGCACATGGGATAGACTGTGTGAGCCAATCAGCCCATTTTCTCTTTACAAACCCATGCCCAAGTCCCGTACAGTCACACTGCTGGCAGAGCCAGGTGCCCACTCCCAGACTCTGGGCCGTCTCGCGCCCCTCTCACTCTGTAGCACCCTTAAGTTGCAGATCCGGGTGGGTCTGAAGGGCGAGAACTGCCAGGATATGCCCAGGCTGAGTGGGGAGATTGAATACGCAAGACCAGCTCAGGCGATTTAGCGAGACCTTGTCTCAAGACCAAACATGAAAGGCCGAGGACGGGCCCCCAGCTAGAGCTGGCTCGCTTGGGTTCAGTCCCCAGCACTGGAGGATGCTCCAGGTGCAGACACCACACGCTGGTCTCGCCAAGCAGCACGGCCAGCGCTGCTGACTCCATGCTTTTGGCGGCGGACTGAGACCATAGCAGGACACGGTGTCCACGGCAACAGGTCAGGCCTGGAGAGATCCAACTCCCACCTCCCCATCCTTCTGAATCCAGCCCTGAGCAAGGGACGGGGAACCTCCGTGGACAGAGCTCAGAGGAGAAGCTCCCCGACCGGCCACCGTCACACTCCCCTCGGAGAGTGGCCCGAGACTATTCACGGCACGGCCTCAGCTTCCCTTCCCACCTGGCCCTTCAAGGCTGGTTGCCCTAGCTGCCTTACTCTCCACCAACCCTGGTCTCTGAACAGGGGGGTTCCTGCCGCACCCAGGCCTCCCCATCTGTGACAAGGGCTCCCAAGCCCAGCTTGGGGCTCCTCTGCACCCCAAGGGAAAGGGCTGAGTCGCAGCATGCCCAGAGGAAAAGCTCTCCCCCTCTTCCCTCTCCGGGTTGTCCAAAGGACAGGAAGCTCCTCCTTAGCTTCCTCCCCGCCCTTCCGCCATCACCCCTCCTGTCTGCTGTCCCACAGGGACCATGCTGTTGCTGGCCATCCTGCTGCCCCTAGTGTGCCTTCTGCTGCTCACCACTGTCGCGTGCTGCACCTGGAAGAGCCACCCCTCTCTCTGCAGGAAGCTGGGTAGGAAGAAGCCAGCCCTCCGTCCCTCTATCCCCCCCACGACCCCGAGCAGGGCTTGCGGGGAGGGCAGGGACATGCAGCTGCCTCCTATGCCCTCAGGACTCTCAGTCCTGCACCCACCTCCCTGCACGTCCTGGGTCTCTCCTGCTGGGACCCTGGGCAGGGCAGTGTCCCAAGCTGGGGTCCTGGAGGGTGGGAGGCTTGCGAGGCCTCTCCCCCATTTCACTTTTCATTGCAGGATCACTGCTCAAGAGGCGTCCAGAGGTGAGCAGAGAGGCCTAGAAACCAGCGGTGGGAGGAAGCGATGGGGGTGGGGGCAGACAGAGCACGGCGGCGCTGGCCGGTGGTTTATCGAGCCTGCCATGCGCCAGGTGCTGCTCCAGGCGCAGGTGAGGCCAGGTACCTCGGGGAACAGGGCCAAGGGCCTCCCTCCTGGGGTTCACAAGCCAGCAGCAAGAATAAAGTGAAACACGAATAGGGTGAAGGGTGAGGGTGTGTTGTTCCGGACCGACTGGGCAAGGCACGGGCAGGGAAACCCTCTCTGACAGCTGATGTTCGAGCATAGAGCTGAGGAAGTAAGGAGCCAGCCAGGGGGCCAGGGCTAGCACTCCAGGAAGCAGAAGTCAGTGCGGAGGGCCTGAGGCGGGGCCTCGTGCGCGAGTCTTCACGTGGGGAGTGGGGTGAGACAGGTCTGGGTCCCTCGTCAGTGGCTGGTTCTCCGCCGCTCTTCCACAGGGAGAAGAGTCCCCCTCCTGCCCGCTTCCGATTGTCACCCCTCGTGTCCCTGACTTGGTGAAGCCCCTGCTCCCTGTCCCCGGAGAGCTGTCCCCGGGCCCTGCCAGGCCCCCGGGGTTCCCGCCTCTGGAGGAGGTGGTGCTGCCGCAGCAGTGTCCTCTAGCCCAGCCCAAGGAGCCAGAGGCGGAGCTGGGGGAGCCCAGCCAGGTGGCCCATGGTGAGTGGAGTCTGGCGGGGCAGGAGCAGGGGTGCAGGAGGGGAGCACCGCTGGGTGGAGCAGGAATAGGGACCAGACCGGGAGGACAGAGAGGCGGGAGCAGGCCGCGGCTCCGAGCAGCAGTGTGCCCCCCACGTGCCTTAGCCCCCACTCCGCCTCCTCCCCACAGGTGCCAACGGCATTCATGTCACCGGGGGCTCAGTGACTGTCACCGGCAACATCTATATCTACAATGGGCCAGTGCTGGGGGGAGCGCCAGGCCCCGGAGACCCCCCAGCCCCCACTGAGCCTCCATACCCCACTCCTGAAGAGGGTGCTCCCGGCCCTTCGCAACTCTCTATGCCTTACCAGGAAGATGGCAAAGCATGGCACCTGGCCGAGACAGAGACACTGGGACACCGCGCCCTCTGACCGAGGCCCAGCAGTCAGTTCGCCCCCGAGCCTGATGGTGTCTGGAGCATAAGAGGGCTGGGGGCTCCTTCCTGAGGTGCCCGACCCACCGGACTCACCGGGGCTGGACAGGCCTCTGCGGGCACAGCCCTGGGGACCAGGCCTCAAGTGCTTCTTAGCGAGCAGGCCGGGCCCAGCTGTGGACAGCGCCCCCACAGGACTCTCCCCCCTGCCTGGGCGAGCCTGTGACCTCAGTGCCGACCCACTGCCCCAGAGGCTGGGCACGGACGGGGCCCGTGATGCTAACCGCTGCCCACCATGGCACTGCACCCTCCAAGCATGGCACTGAGGGGAGCTGGTTGCACTGGCCCCGCGAGGCCATCCACAGGACCTCTGGAGGATTTGTGGTGCTCAGCCCCAGCTCCGGAGCCCCTGAGGGACTGTATGTCACGTGCACAGCGGCGGACCCTGGGTGCAGGTGTGGAGGTTCACCTGTCCCTCACCTCCCAGCAGAGGCGAGACAGCGCCGTTAAAGTGGGGGTTGGGTAGGGCTACAGGTATGGGGGACAGTGGAGGAATGGAGGAAAATGACTAGTGTATTTATAAATTGTAACCACATGCAAATAAAGAGGAGATTGAGATCCAGGTAATGTATTTTCTTGGGGCTGTGTACAGCCTCCGTCCCTTAGGGAGGTGTCAAAGCCAAAATCGGATGTTCAGTCCCACCCCGGGACTTCTCTGGGCCTTGCACCTGCAGTCCAGCCAGTGACAGATGACAACACCTGTGATGGTCACCACACCACCAGCCCGGGGGGCAGATCCTGCTCTCCACTCACAGGTGAGGGAACTGAGGCACAGAGGAGTAAGTGACTTGCTCAGCTCAGCTGCAAATGGCAAAGCTGGGTCTTGCGCCTCGTGGGTCTGGCTGAAGAGGGGTACACTTTCATAAACCATAGCCTTCCAGCTTTGGTTTGCCTGGGGGTGGGGTGGTGCTTCCGTGTCGTTCTTGCCATACTTGGGGTGTAACCCATGGCTGGAAAGACTGCACCCTCGAGCCACAGCCAGGGCCCAGGTTTTCTCCCTCGGAGCTCTTGCAGTCCGACTCCAGCCACCGCGAAAGGCGAAAGGTGCTCTCCAGGGCCGGCCGAGAGAACAGACGTGCTCCGGAGACAGGCCGAGTTCACGCTCAGGGCGAACTGACATCTGGATGGCCTCCTTTTACCTCAGGGGGAGCAGCTTGGGATTGTTTATCTGTTTCTACCTCATCTTCTCTTTTCCTGAAGAAGACTTTTAAATTTCTCTAGCCCTGGGCCTGATGCTGCCGAACTAGAGTCCTAGTACTCTGGTAGTCGAGGCAGAAGGATCTCAAGGCGGAGCCCAGTCCAGCAACTCAGTGACTGGGGGACTCACAGTGAGTGCGTGGGGGGCAGGTGTGGTGCAGTGATGATCCCGGCCCTCGGGGGAGGCTGAGGCAGGAGCATCATGAGTCCAAGGTCCGCCTGGGCTACAGAGCAAGACTGTGCCACAGAAAAGGGCTTTACTCAGCATAAAGGCCGCGCTCAGTTCCATCCCTGGTAACGGAAAAGGACACACACACCTCCCTGGGGCTCTCAGGCAGCCTTCTGCCGAGGCCCACGCCTGCTTGGCCCAGGCAACCCCGGCCTGAAGGACGGAGAGAGCAGCTGCCAGCTGAGCGTTCCTTCCATAAAAGGCCACCGCTGCGCATCCAGGGCTCTTCGAGCTGGTGCAGCAGACACCAAGAAGCCCAGGAGTCGTCTGGGCCAAGTGACGGGTTATTTAAGGTTACAGAGAAAGTACGGGATTCGGCCCCCCTTGTGAGCGGGGCGAGCTCCAGCTTTCCACGGAGAAGCCTCTCTCCCAGGGTGAGAGAGCCCTGTGGGCCCCTCTTCCAACCGCAGGTCCGAGCTGCCCGTGCTTTGTTAGCTTTATGTGTGTTTGCGTTGAGATTGCCCTAAGTGTGTAGATTCATTCACAGAACACAGCTCACCTTGTGTGCTGAGAGCTGCCTATTTGTGCGCAGGGGTTTCTTAGTGTAGGTCTGGGCGACCCTTCCGTCCCTTCGTAGGCGCTTTATCTCTGGGCTACGGAAGT
>PVIR01011101.1:0-48167 GCA_004026965.1 Petromus typicus | reverse complement strand
GGGGCAACTAAAGATATTTATGAAAAAGAACTTCTGGAACTACTTCAGGATGGATAAGGATGTTCAAAGTACAGTGGTGGGGGGAGGCTTAATGGCAGGATTTTTGTTTTTTACTGAAAGAAAAAATTTTTAAATTTAAGCATTCACTGTGTTTTTCCGTCACACTTTGTATAAGGTGGAGAGTTAGAAGATGATGTGCAGCAAATAGCAGAGAAATGCTGAAGAGTCCAGAGTATCTCCACAGGGCTGTGAATAAACTCTTGGGGGGGGGCAGGGACTTAGCTCAGAGGTTCTGCCACCTGCCTTACAAGTGCACGGGTCTGGGTTCGATCCCCAGTAACCACATACAACAATGCCAGGCATGGCGACTCGCACCCACCAGCAATTAGAACCACATACCACAGTGCTGGGCATGGTGGCTCATGCCTGTAATCCCCACACTCGGGAGACAGAGACAGGAGGACTGTTGTGAGTTCCAGGCTAACCTGGGCTACTTAGTGAGCTCAGGGCCAGCGTGAACTACAAGAGCAAGACCTTGTCTCAAAAAACTAAAAAGAAGGAAAGAAAGAAATAAAGAAGGAAAGAAATAAGGAAGAAAAGAAAGAAACTCTTGGAAGAGAGTTGGGAAATTGACCTGGTCTTCCCTTCTCAGGGGCGAGTCTCTGTCTGCCAGAACTCTGTCTTTTGCTTCCCCCAGGTCATCACCTATAGAAGACGGGACTCAGCCTGGACATGCCGGGCCAGGGTGTCTTTCTTATCCTCCCTGATCTGCCATTCCTGACCAGTTCCTCCTGCTCTCTCATGACACCCCCCCAACACACACCAGCAGCCCTGGCTACAGGAACTCTTGCTTCCCATTTTCAGTCCTATCAAGTTCCAGGTCTCATATCCAGAACTGTTTCCTAAGTGACAAAGACAGAACTGCAGAGTCACATAAGTGAATAAAATATTTATGATGAACCTGAGAAGTTAGCTTAATCACACATACCTCTTTCCTCCTGTGTATTAATTAATCCTGATAAATCCCCCTACCTTTCTCTCCCTTGCTACATTTAAACTGCTCCAAAAAAGGTGTACATGTGGAAGACAAGTCGAGGAGGTCTTTCAGATCATCTTAAATGAACAAGCTCGAAATGTTTCATGGGGACAGCAGACTCATCATCAGAGAGGACAATTATGATGAGTTGGTGATAAATATCCATTTATCACAAAATCTGCTTTTAAAACTGCCCGGACTCGCTCTGTCTCCTTATTAAGACCCCATCTGTTACTGTGGAAGTCGAGCGGGAGGAGTCAGACTAGGACCCACCGGAAGGGGTGAGCCAGATCCGCCACCAGCACCTCCCGAGCCACTTCCAAGTTGTGTGGCTATTTTACACTAGAGGGTGAGAAGACAACGGGAAGTGTCAGGAATTCTGACCCCCTTTCACAGCTCTGGAAGTTCCAAAAAATCTCTTTCTACGCTTAACAAAGGATTTTACTCTGAAAATGAAGAAAATTGGCACCAACACCACACCGTCCTTCACCGTAGCCGTCAGCTGCTGCAGACCAGTCCTAAGGAGCCTCACCTCTGCTGTCCATTTAGATTTGTCAAAGCACTCATAACTTCCGTGGTGCCTTTTGCCTTAGTTTTCTTATGGAGGCTGCTATTTTACTCTGGTGATTTACTTCTGAATCAGAATGGAACATAATTTCTAACACTCAAATCCATTAGAAAAGAAATGGGATTTGGGGTGCACAGAAGTACAGTGACAGGAAGATGTTGAGGAGTCCATGGCTAACAGGGTCCTTTACTTCCAAGTCCCACAGGCATGGGAACAGGGATGCGGAGGGGAAGAAGCAAGGTGTGTGTGGGAAAGACCCCAACGGAGGAGTACAGGGGGTGCTGCAGCAGAGGGCACTGCCCGGAGCAGCCATGGCCCGCGGGAGCCGCAGAAGCAGAGGCACAGTGTCGGTGCCAGTGGTTCTCGCCAGGCTGCTCACGAAAACCTCCTGGGAGGGTTTAAAAGGCACCATTGCCAAGGCCTGCTTCAGACTGATGTACTTTAATAATTTATGCCTTAGAATGAATTAATTCAATTAGATTGCTTTCCTTCTTACCTCTAGTTGAAACCACTGAATAAATGGAAGTTTTGTTTGGGAGAGTTAATTAATCTTCAAGCATGGATTAATTAATTAATTAAGTAAGTAATCATTTGTATGTGATTTTTCTAGGCTTTGTGCTAAAATGAGAGCTAAGGAAGCCCTCACATTGTACTTTGAGGATCTCATTCATCATGGGGTTGTGTAATAGGCAGGCACACTGAGGTTTTAGAGTATTACTCTGGGGTCCAAGTGTGCTCTAGCTGCACAGTGTGGTCCTCCCAGCACGCGGACGTCATTACCACACCTGTGTGTCTGCAGTGCCCTGGGACTCTGATTTTACCCGGGGTCCCTTGCAGTTGTGCTTTGGCCATGGTCAGATGGAGGGAAGAGATGGAGGGTCTTTCCTAAGGCGGAGGGCGCAGGCAGATATAGAAAATCATGTACTGAAGGGCAGGTAGAGCCAGCCAAAGAACTTGATCAAGTATGGTGGCCAAGACTGCCATTCAAGAAAAGCGAAAGGAAGAGAAATGCAAGAAACTAGGAAATAGAACAACTGGAACTTATGCTGGGAAGGGCTTGGGAACACTCTAGAATGGTTTTATTTTTTAATGGTTTCTCCTAACAGCTGATATGGGCTTATCAGGTGCATTAAAAGACTGAAACAGAATGGATATTATTTGCTATATATATATAATATATTATATATATATATATATGACTTTTTTTCATTTGGGAAAATGTATTCTATATTAAGAAAACAAGGTGGAAATCAAAGACATTTGGATTCAAATGAAAACGCTGGCTACATCGATATTTTTCTTTTGCTTCATTAAATAAAAGGAATTATGAGGTACCAACATGATATGATTATTTGAGTTTTTTTCAGATAGCGAGAAGAGGAGAACTCACTGCATTTCAATTACCATTGAAAATGTTTCAAGAACATGTCAATCTCCCTTTCTGGCTTGGTAATGGAGTGTAATGGATATAATGAAATATTTGTTTCTCTGAACCTTAAAGGGCTCACAGTTTGATGTTTTAATCACTTTCGCTCTTGCGTTCCTTACTAATTACATCACGAATAAAATGTAGCTCCTCAAGGGGCCTGTGAATTATTTGGGAAGCGGCGTGTATTTCCTACGTTGTGGCCTTCTCTGCAAAGCCTGGCTCGGACGTCCGCAGTGATCACAAAGAACTGTGACTAGACTGGAGTAAGTGCAAGAGGCCGACCCTGGGCCTAGGAGTGCGGTGCAGTGGAGGAGGGCCTAAGCGGAGGCAGAGCGGTGGGAGAGGCTGCAGCTTACACATCAAGACTAGAAATCGCTACACTCAAAGTAGAAATTCTTTGTCAGGACACAAGAGGGGAGAGCCTGGCAAACGCAGTTTATTAGCTGATTCAATGTGAACTGCCCTACAATTGGAATGTTAATCTGTGCAGAGAAAGGAACACCGGTGGATCCTCCACTGGGCGGATGCACAGTGTGATTTTTGGAGGCCAGACATAACATAGTCGGGGTGGGGGGCTTATCTACTGTGTAAGCAGAGAGTGATAGACTTCAACTCTTTCACCTCCTGCCAAGCTCTCCTCTGGCAGAGGTTGAATTTAGTGGCCAAGTCTGGTCTTGGGAATCTGCAGGGAGGAAAAGAAGAAGACTGCTTCTGTAGGAAATATTTTTCAAATGTAAGCTCAGTGTCCTGGCTTCTGTTCCATTCTTTTTCTGCTGAAGGGATATAGTCATATCAACCAATGACCACAAGTGTAATGATTTTGTAATTATCACAGGCCATATCACAGTTCATATCACAGGCCATATTGTGTGAGGCTCATGCAAGCACTTGCACGAGCACATGCGTACAGAGCACACTTTCTTTCTCAGCGAGTGCTATTGATTTATTTCTGGGGGACAGGAATGCTGTTGAGGGCTGCCTTTCACTCAGCTGTTGCCATTCCTTGACAGAAGGTTTGCAGCTCTTCCATTTAGTTTTGTTTACTTGGCATGTTGTGTTTCAGTTGGCTTGTGTGTCTACAGGGTAGAAGGCCATGGGAAATGTGTATATTCTATCAAAATCCTGAAGTGAAATTTTATCAGCTGAACCACAGATCGCTAGGACCATGTTGTACTCTAAGAAGCAAGTCAGAGTGAGAAAGAGAGCTTTTGTCCACCCCTGAAAAAATGAAAAAGACGTTTATAAGTCAAAACTCGTGAAGCAAAAATCTTGTATGTAAAGATATGACAAAACTTTCACTAGGATGTTATGAACAAGTTTACTTATGTATCAGTTCCTCTCAATTTACAGTGTGGGCCTTAAATCTCTGCTGTTTCCTTTCATGATTTTTTAAAATCAAGACTCTGCTTTATTTCCCTCTAATTTAAGTGACATAAATTAGGGTTCTAAATCATCCTAAACAAAAATTTACTGTGATAGAGGGACAAGGGGGCTTTCTGCTTGTTAGGAACATTCCGAACAACTCTTTTATTGTCAAAAGTGGTGTTTACAGAACCATCTTCCAGATTAAAAAAAACATAATTAGCTCCTAAAATATTCCAGCTAGTTCACAGTAGATGATGTAGCAAGGAGGTCATGTCATGCAACCATCTTCTTTGGAGATAAAAACTAAAATGTGAAGGAAAATGGGGCTTGAGGTTTCCATTAGGCAGAAAATATGGAGAAGATTAAATCCAGTTTTTGAGAGGTCAAGCGAATCAACATAATTAACATACAAAGCAACCCGTGATAAAATATCTCATGTTTTATAGGTTTGGTATAATGCCCAGCAAATCAAATATGCTTAATAAATTTTAAATGCTACCTCCAATAGTCCCTTGCTGCTGGCAGAGAGTTAATGGGATCACTTGGGAAGCCCTATTAACCCTTTAATGATGATTATTTCATTTGAGTAGAGGGGCGAAAGGGTCCCTTGGACCACAGTGGTGGGCTAGTGGCAAAGAAATCTCTTCTGTCAGTGGGCAAATGTCTCTTTTCTCATTGGGATAATCGATTCTAACATTATTAAGCACAGGCCCAATAAATCTGCTCTTGTATTTTCTGATACAAATACAATATACCTACCGCTGCCCAATATCTTTCATATGTGAAGTAATAAAACTGATTCAATATGAAATCTTGTACTTTACATGTAAATTGGATTGCTATGGACCATTAGACTCTATACGTAAACAATATATTTTGCTTAAAAGAAAAAAAATAAAGCTGTGCTCGGTTCAACATTCTGAAAGTCCATAACATGCAGAATGCAGAATCACATTAGCAGAGTAAATGGTGTCACATGCTGACAGGCGTGGGGGGAGAGGAGCTGGGCTTCCAGCAGAACAGCTCTCCTCCCGTGGGTGGCCTTAACAAGATGGCTGCCAACAGGTGAAGGCTCGCTGATATCAGATGTAATTAAAAACCTTAATTCTAGAATCCTCCTCTGAAGGATTCTCAGTGTATTATGCCCAGGGGTGAAGCAGAGAAGTCTAACTAAGGCAGCAAATTATTTGCCTCTCCAAGAAGACAGCTACTGTTGCTCAGAAAGGCGATCACATTTTGAAGGCAAGTCTGGCAATGCAATATGATGTCACTGGGTCCATTTTGATACAAGATAATAGGTAGGTCAGTATCTCATTCCTTGGCTTATTTATCTCCATCATGTATGGAAATCTGCAAACCAGGATCCAGAGACAAGCCTTACCCAAGTGCACTGAGATATTTGCATCTTGGCCCCCTTCATGCCACCGATCCTGTGCCCTGCCACAGCTGTCACAGTAATGGCTTTTTCCCTTTTTATCTGAGTTG
The DNA here is from genome assembly GCA_004026965.1 of Petromus typicus. NCBI lineage: Eukaryota > Metazoa > Chordata > Mammalia > Rodentia > Petromuridae > Petromus > Petromus typicus. Next base: position 42,284 of record PVIR01011101.1, on the reverse strand, counting down.
GCTTTATTCCCAGATTCCAAATGAAAGAGACAGCATTTTACTTGACCACCCCATTCCAACCATTAAATACTGTGCCTTCAGGCTCCGATGCTCTAATGGTCGATTAAAGTTGATAACAGTGTGTCCAATTTCCATTTTTTAGCATTCAGCCTGCTGAAATTGTAATATTGTGAAAATCTGAAGTCTTCAGGACCTGCCTGAGAATCTGTCTGGATGTCAACATGTAATAATAAACAGGGGAAATAGTACTGTCAACAGTCCACAGAGCTTCGTGTTTGCAGAGCTTGGGTTGGTGACGTGGCCAGCCACATCTGTGCAGAGTGGGAGTGGATGACAGAGCAACTGCTCTATCAAGCAAGATGTGGAGTGGAACCACCTTCAGTGTGGTTTACCTCTGTGGAAGGCGAATATTTCCAAAGACTCTTTAAACCACCCAACAGCATGTACAGTCCCCTCCCTACCGTCTGTACCATGAGATTAATCTTCCTTGGTCTTGCTGAGGGCCTCCCTCAACCTGCTGGGCAAACATATACCTTCACGGCTCCTAGAGTCTGTTGTCAGGGCTGATGTGCTGTAAGGGTACCAGCCTAATGGAAATATTTTCAGAAATGTAATTTCTCAGTGGATTGGAATAAAATAGTTTGAAAGAATCATTTTTCCCCCTCAAAGCAAGTTTTCTTGAGCCTTAGAAAAATAGAACTAAAACCAAAGATTCAGAGAGGGATTTGTAGACCAGCAGAATTCTGAGATAAGCAGTTTGACCTCAGACTTCTAAGTGATGGGAGAAAATAATAACTTCATGACGAGCGGTACTTCCTGCACTGGTGGTGGGTAGTATCCACCCGATTCTTTTCATTGTCCTAGTCAGCCTGCCTCTCTCAGCCACACGTGGCTTCTCCTGAACCAGGTAGCCACCCTGAGCTCTCATCTTTGGCAGACTGGCCTCATCTTTTTCTGTTGGTGCTCAGCTCTGGAATGCCTTTTTCATGTTGAGGAAGCAATTGGCCATTTTCTGAGTCTTCCTTGCTAAAGTCAGTGCAGCTGAGTCCTTCAGACTCTTCAGACTCTGCCACACTCTGTCATGTCTGCCAATAAACAGGACATTTCTGGGAAAGTGGCTTCTTCAGTCTCCTCCCTTAGCTAGGAAGAGGGGAAATGGAGAGGGGGATCTGAAAGGCAAGACGTTGGCTTCTCCATATTATCACACAGCACAGAGCTCACTTCCTCCCTCAGATGATCTTTTCCTCTAAAAAGTTAAGATATTACTGCTGAAAACCAGACCTGCATTCACTCTGTCCTTGTCCGTCAACTAAATTCTATCTCTCACCTCCCGCATCCCTGTTACAAAGGCCTTGAACATCTGTACTTTTCCTTAGACAAAAGGAAGGCCGTGCAGAAATAACCATGAAAAGTAGAGGTGGCTGTAGAATTTTTCTTTTTGAAAAAAGAGTATAATACACTTTCTTTTGGGGTACTGGGGATTGAACTCGACTTTGCATATCTTATAAAAGGGCTCTGCCTCTGAACTACGTCCTCAGCCGTAGAACTTTTCCCTGACTCTGAACTACAGTTCATTGTCTGCCTCAGGTAGGCACTGGCGAAACTTCTCTTCATTGTTCTTATTCTTCATATCATGGGAGACATTAGCATTTGCTGTCTATTGTAGCAGCATTTTGGAGCTCTGTGAGGCCTGTAAATCAGACAGTATGTACGAATCAAAGGAAGAGAAATACTCCATTTTCTATAACTGTATTAATTTCCTAGAATGGGTGGTCAGTCTTTGCCTGGTGCAAGCTTTAGGTCACCAGTTTTCTGCCTCAAAAATTCCCTTCTGGGCACATGGGTTTTTTTTTTTTATCTGTCTAGAAGCCCATGAAAGTCTTATCTCTTAAGATGATGGTAATAATAATAGTAGCAGTTTCCTGTGTGCAGGACACGGGTCAGGCATGATTGTATGAATCATACTGGGAGGAACTCAGTTCTTGTCACATTGTTCTTCTCATTACCGGTGAAGGAATTGAGATGCGGGTTGCTTTTGTCACCTCTGGGGTCACATAGCTTGTTAGTGATGGAGGTGAGATTTGAACTCAGCAAATATGACTTGAGAGTCATTTGTTTAATTTGTCCTGGGGAGGAACTTATGAAAAATCCCCGCTTTGCAGACATTCTTCTGGAGTGAGGGTGTCCTGAGTCTGGTTTGGGAAATATCGAGGGCTGTTTGGAGTTTTGTTGCAGCTCTGAGACAAACACCTCTCATTTCTGTTGTGCTGACTTGTGAGGGTTCCTGACTAAGACTCCGGTTTCCTTGTGACATGTGAAGCAGGCTTCGATGTGAGCTTTGTGTTACTTCAGGGAGCTCTGCATCCCTGGCCTGGACCCGTCTCTGCCGTTCCTTCTATATCCATCATGCTGACGCTTCATAATGCAAAGTGCGTAGGAAAGAGAAATTACAATAGCAATTTGGAGGAAAATAAAAAATAATTAGAATAATAAGTAGAAGAAAATAAAAAAGTCTGCAGTGCAATGTTTTCTGAATTGGATAATTTATAAGAAGGTGCTTAAAAGGCCTCCAGTGCTCTCCGGTGGGAGGTGGTATTATTATGATAATAGTCACACTTGTTTTATCATTCTCACCTTGGGATTTTGGTTTCTGCCAAAGTCAAACATGGAAGTAAAACAGCAGGTGGATTGGAAGCCACGGAGCCTGGAATGCTGCTGAGCAATGCTGAGGTGGGGGAAGCTGTCTTCTTGGCTTTCTGCTTTCTCCTGAGGACTTGAAGACCAAAGACAGAGTCCAGTTCCGAAGAAGCAGCAGGGAGTTGAAGGGAAAGACACACTTGTGTGGAACTGTGGAGACGGTGAGGGCCCCAGTCAGGGCCGCGCATGCTCAGTCCCGACTGCAGTGGAAGGATTCAGGCCGCCAAAACACAGAACCCCAGCCAGGCAAAGGGGTTAGGGAGAATCAGAAATGCTCTTGCAAACACAGCAGAGAAAGAGGCAAGGCTGGAGGAAAAAAATAGGCCAAGTAATAAGTGCAAAAGGGGATTGGAGCTAGTAATGACTGAAAAACGGCTGAACTGCCGAACCTATTTAAGAATCCTCTTAAAACAGAAACAGAGAAGAAAAGAAACATGGCAAGGGTGGCACAAGGATAACCTTAAAGAATAATTAAACCAAAACCAAGTGAGGGGCTGTTTTCCAGCTCAGAACATAGAGAAATCGGTATTAGATGGCAGGGTTCCGGAGGCATTAAGGGAGCTCGCGCCCTCTAAGCTAATTAGTTCACACACTTACAATTATTTTGGGGAAAACTAATAGGGATCTAAGGATGCTAAGAAGAGAAGGGAGTGCAAAAGGTGGTTTAATCTTGGACCAAGACAGGAGCCTTATGGAAATGCAGCTCAATACAGCTAATGTCAACACACAACGGGGGATGTGAAGGAGGGACCCCAGCATCCGGAGGGTAATGGGGTCACTGGCAAGAACCATGATTGATTTTTTCAAGAACAAAGCTGGCCCAACAATTGATTTTTTTTCTTGTATACAGGAATTGGCTGACTTTGAAAGGATAGCAGAAATCTTTGAACTTTACTCACATGTTTGGCACTGGGGCTCACAGCATCCATTTCAAAGGTGGGTAACGCAGCTATGCAGAGCCTTCCCGCACCGTGGATAGTGGCTGGATGGTCACAGTAAAGGGCAAGGCAGATGGCTGTTTATCCAGCCTATGGCTGACTGTGGAGAAAGCCACTCAGGTTAATGAAAACTTCAGGCAATGTTTAATTGGAAAATTCTGAAAGATTTTTTGAGAATGTGAAATGGTACACAATGAGTGTAAGATGCTGTGAAATTTAGCTGGAGTAAAGCTAGTGACTTCCTCAATAATGTCTTAGAGGGGTGACTAGTTCTCTTGTTCCTTGTGTAGTAGAGATTTGACAATTCCAGGGAGAATAGGCTAATTTTCGGACAGTTGGAGGAAGTGGGGAAGCAAGTCATCCGGAGGTTCCGGGAAGAGCAGTTGTCCCAGGGCCCAGACGTGACCTTTCATCCCCGTCCCCGTCCCCCCCCCCCACTCAGCGCTCAGTCGGAAGGTGCTGTCTCTGAGACTCACACGCTCAGTCTCGTGACCTGTGGCCCATCCGCTCTTTGTACCTGTTACTCCCAACGTGAGCCCGACTCCACTTCGGTAGAGTCCGGCCAGAGAGAGGGTCAAATAGGCGAAAAGTGCTGGGCACTGGGTGCTCCAAGGAACCTGCAACCGGACTGCAGTTCGGTTCAGAGACCCTCATGAACGACCATATCCGGAGCCATATGATTGTGAATAAGGGATGAAAACGATCAGTGCGATTGAACCGCAACAGTGAACAGATCACACAGAGTCGCGGTGCACGACCCTCCTGGATGGCCCTTTGCTTTTACAGACCTGAGTGGAGTCTCTGCTGATTTGGCACAAGAGTACAGAAGTGTACGTAAGTCGAGGGGTGTTGGGTTTTGTGCTCTGACACAAAATGCCTGAAGGTCACCACGTCATTGCAGTGAAGAAAGCTGAACAGACTGAGCAGCAACGTCCCAGGATTCATCACAGGAAGCAGCTGTCGTGCAACCGCCACTCTGAGACCCAGAGACAGAAGAGCTCTGGAAAATCTGCCCCAAATCTGCTTCCTCACAGCAGAGTTCGCTTACGGGGTAATCGTGATGATTTTTGAGGCTGATTATGGATAATATATACATTAAAAATTCCTGAGGTCCACAGCCCTGAGGTATCCTGGGATCCTGTGGGTTTAGCCTCTACGAGCTGTTCCATTTCCTATGGTGAAGCGCCCAGACTGATTTCCTCCGCGACTCCGGTGGCCGGAGGTGGACAGTTGCTAGGACGAGCTAAATCTGAGGTACCCTCCATAAGAAGCCTGTTTTCTGGGGATGAAGACCTGTGCAGTGATTTATCTTCCTCTAGACTTTTTAAACCTAAGACGGAAAAATAAAAAAGTTAAGGATATTTGTGAGTGTCACAGCCCAGGAAGCCCAGTGAACATTCAGCAGGACAAATAATTAAAAATTGACACATGGGCGTGTCTTCAAGCTACAGGAAAAGTGAAGACAGAGGAAATCTTTAAAGAAATCAGAAAAATGCAACACCTTGCTTATAAAAGAATACAGGGAGCTCTCTGGTTACAACTGACCTGACATACAAATAATTTGGGTTATGACTGAACTTTTAGTTTTAATTTATGACCAAAGTCTTGAGTTATGACCTGAATGTTGGCTGCTTGTGCTTCCAGATGTTTTGGATGCAGATTTAACCCTTAAAGCATTCTGGAAGGAATATTACAGCCTTTTCTATATGGGATTAATTGAGAAATCCTGGGTTAATCTCTCTCTGAGGACAGTGAGATTAAAGATGGACTTTGAAGATTGTGTAGAGGAGCCTTTGACTTCACTTTACCAACTTGAGTTACAAGCAGCCTTTGGGAGTAAAATGAGTCCATAGGTCCAGGGTCCACTGTATAGATAAAACTTAGGTCACATTTCTTGTCAAAAATCATACAACCAAAGAAAGGGTATACTTAGAATAGTCAAAGAAAAAAATCCCACCAGCTTATATTTTCATATCTAGAAAAATTTTCCTTTAAGATTTATGGGGAAATAAAAGCTTTCTTAGAACAACAAAAAACTGAGGGGATTTATCATCAGAAAAATCTTCCCTGCAAAAAAAGAAATTAAATTTTTCAGGGATGAGAAAAACTATATAGGCCAGAAAATTATAAAATTCTCCATGTTCCTTATTCTTAACTGATCTAAAAGATCGGTGTATGTTGAAACACTAATAGCAAAGTTCTATTAGATGATTATGTTTTAAGGATGAATTTGAGTGGACAACAGTATTGTCAAAAGAGGCAGAAAAGAGAAATTGTTCTAAAGTACCTTTGCGAAGCAGGAAGCTGGATGTTGTTACCTGAAGGTGGGCTTAGATTAATTAAAAACATATATCGTGAACTCTTGGGCAACCATTAAGCTTTAAATAATAATTGATAGGCTAAAAAGGAGAAAAATTGAATCATGAAATGAGTCCAATTAAAATTAGCCAATACAAAAGGAAACAAAGAAGATGTCAAATAATAGAAATACAAACATGGTAGATATGAATCCAAGTGCATCAGTGACTACCTTAAACTTCAGTGGTCAAAATATACTAATTAAGAGACAGAGCTTGTCAGGGTAAAGAAAAATAGCAGACACAATTTTATTTTGTCTTTATAAAGCCATTTTAAATGTGGTGGCTCAGCCATGTTAAAAGCAGACAAAACGGAATGGAGAAAGATATGTATTATGTTATGTACATATCATATAACATTAGGCAAAAGACGGTAGAGCAACTACGATTTCAAAGTGGATTACAGAACAAAGAAATGATTAGGAATAATACGGAAGCTGTGTAATGATGAAAGGGTTAATTCTGGAGCTAGCAGGAGAAAATGGGTGCATTTTGAGATCATAGTGTTAAGCGAAATAAATCAGACACAGGAGTTTAAGTATCACGTGATTTTTAACATGAGAAACCCAGAACATCACTAAAGAGCCAGGGAGGATATTAGCAAACAGGGAGTCCGAGCTTGTGCAAATGGGAGGGGAACAAAAAGATGAAGGAGGAGGAGGCAGGGAAAGCAAAGGGGAGTGAAAAAGACTAAATGTGCACGTGCATACCAACTCCTCATGAGGAACATGACCTTCAGGCACTGCAAATGTGGGTTAGTAAAATATAAGATTGAGAAGAAGTCATGAAAACTCTTAATAACAAACAACAGGGCCAGGGAGTTAGCTCAGTGGTTCCAGCACCTGTCTTGTAAGTGCAAGGGCCTGGGTTCAATCCCCCGGTAACCACATACCATACTGGGCGTGGAGACTCACCCCAGCAGCAACCAGTACCACATACCACAGTGCCAGGCGTGGTGGCTCACACCTGTAATCCCAGCACTCGGGAGGCAGAGGCAGGAGGATTGCTGTGATGTGAGTTGGAGGCTGGGCTCAGGGCCAGCCTGAACCACAAAGCGAGACCCTGTCTCAAACAACAACAACAACAACACCAACAACAACAACAACAACCCCCCCCAAAAAAAACCCCAAAAGACAAACAACATAACAAAAATGATAGAACTTTAAAGAATAATGGACAAAACCAATTACTATAGTATATATACTATTACTATAGTTGGAGACTTTACTACACTTCTTTTGGTAATTGAAAAATCGAGCAGGTTGAAAACTAGCAAGGGTACAGTTGACCTGAACAGCACCATCAAACAGTTTTATCAAACCAGCACTATGGGAGAGTCCACCCAATAACAGTACTCTCCACGGTTTCCTCACGTGCACACGAGATGTTCGTCAGACAGACTATATTCTGTGTTATTGAGCATATTAACAAATTGAAAAGCATCAAACTCATACTAAGCATATGTTTGGATCACTACAAGATTGACCTAGAAATCAGCCATAGAAAAGATAGCTGGGAAACACTTGAATATCTGAAAATTTAAACAAAATACTTCTAAATAACATGGGCAAGAGAAGAAATCTCAAAAGAAACTAAAAGTTATTTCAAACTAAATGCAAATGAAAATATACCTTACCAAAATGTGTAGGATACAATGAAAACAATGTCTAGATGGAATTTCTAGCCTTAAATATGTATATTAAAACAGAATGAAGAACTTAAATCAGCGATCTAGGTTTATACCTTAGAAAACTAGGAAAAGAGTAGTTGAAGCTTAGAGAAAGCAGAAAAAGAAATAATAAAAATCAGAGCAGAAACCAATGGAGCTGAAGAAAGGAAAATAATAGAGAAAATCAATACAATCAAAATCTGTTTGAAAATGTCAATAAAATTGACAAACATGTAGTCAGGTTAACTATATTTTCTAATATATGTAAATGTGCTAGTTACCAAAATAAGAAATAAAAAAGGACCATCATAGGCAATTCTATGAACACTGAAATGATAATAAAATAATGCTAGGTGTAATACTGTGCTCAGAAATTTAATAACAATTACAAAAATACTAATTTCACCAAAAGATAAATAGATAACATGAATGATTCTATACTGTTAAAAAATAAGGATGATAATCTTTCCTAAAACTAAAGAAGACACCAATATTAGACGGCTTCACTGGTGGATCCTGCCAAACATTTAAGGATGAAATTATTTTAATTTTCTACACTCTTGAAAACCAGAAGTGGGAAGAACAATCCCTGATCCATTCTGTGGGGCCAGTATTACCTGGATACCAAAGTCAGATGCAGACTTTAAAAGAAAGGAAAATCACAGATAGAAATCTCTCATCAATACAAAAGTAAAATCTTCAACTAAATATGAGTAGATTGAATCCAGCAAAGCTTAGAAACAATTAAACACCACAGCTAAGATCTACTTCACATGCGAAATGCTTGTTTAGCACTGGAAAAGCAATGTGATCCATCACATTAACAGATAAAGAAAAAAGTCAGATAATAATGAACAGTACAGGAAAAGCATTTGACCAAATCTGACAACTATTCATGCACACCTTCAGTAAGGTGACCTTATTGTAGTAAAGGATGTCTACATAAAACCTACCACTGGCATTATATTCAATGGCAAAAAGTGGGGTGATTTTCCTCCAAATTGAGGCTGAGTCAGGAAGGTCCTATTTTATCTTCCTATTCAACTGTGTATTTCAGATTTTGGTTGTTAAAAAGTGCTGGAAAATAGAAAAGCATTCGCATTTCTGTATTAATCTTATGCCTTACGACTTTGCCACATTCACTTATTAGTTCCAGAAGGTTTTTGTTTAGTTTAATTTTCACAGAAAGGGAATAAAGCTGTCCATGTGGGGGATGGAGAACTAAATTGGGTTGGTTCATAGATGACATGATTATCCCTGTAGTATGTTCTAAAGAATTGAAAATAAACTAAACAAAAACCTTCTGGAGCTAATAATTGAATATGGCAAAACCACAGGACACAAGGTGAGGGCAATGCCAATGTGAAATGAGAAATAAAACGCCGAGAGTGCTCATACATTTTTATATTCATCATTTTCACCACCAGTACCTGGCCCTGCCTGAAACCAGTTCTATTTTAGATATTTCGAATTTTTTGCCACCATCCTGGGCGTCTCATATTCTAGAAAGCAAGTGGCGTGCGACTTCCGTGAACTTTACAAAGCAGACCAGTGAGCAGAGGTGTCACACACAAGAGCGAACCCTGTGGCGACCCTGCTGCCTGGACCAGTGTCCCAGATGAGGGCTCTGTCTCAGGTCCCTGTGCCCTGCGGCCGGGACACGTGTGACCTGTTCTCTGAGTCACTGCAATCCAGCGGTCAGGCTGAAGCGAAGTCTGGGGCAGGGGTTAGCGAAGGAGAGAGGGCACATGGGATTGGAGAAGGACTTCCTGCGTCCTTGAAGACTTAAAATTTAGGCAGGAACAGACCATTTAAAAAATTCTTAAAAACATTTCCTGAGGAAAAAAATCAAACTGCATCAGTAGCAAACAGGACCTCAAAACAGTGCAGGACTCTGTGGGACCAGGGAAGGGGCTGGGTGTGGCTGAAGGCTTCGCCCCGAGGGGAACTTTCCTTTTGTAGCTGGCGGCTGCTCCCATTCTGTACAGAGGCTCTGTGCACGAAGTCGTGACCCAGCACTCGGCTTTTGGAGTCCAGCCAGCTCTGACCACCTGCTCTGCTCGGAATTTGCTCAGAGCTGGGGGCCTTTGGCTCAGTGACATTTCCGGTAGTTCGTAGTGCTCCGTGTCTATCCGGTCATGGGCAGCTTGCTGACAGGAGCCTCAGAGGACTCCAGTGTTCACCCTAATAGGTTGGGAAAGCTACGTGTCTCTCTTCCTAGACAAAGCTGTCTTCTATCTTTCTACTGCTCTTGTTTTGGTGAAGATCACATAGTTGCTAATTTTGGTTCCTATCTTTCCTCTGAGGATTGACTGTGCTTCAAGGCTCTGAAGAGCCTGAGGCCTGGTGCCTGTCATGTTTGTGGGCGTGCCTGAGGGCCGGGTGACACATAGGTGTCTCCCATCACCAAACGGGCCTCCTGGAAACCTTATTAGCAACTTCCTGTGACAGGCTCCAGTCCATGCACTTGACATGAGTGGTTTCTCCTGACCTTAGCTAGCTCATCTCAGAAATGAGAAGAGTGAGGGACTCCAGCACCGCCAGCTACCTTGGACTGCTCAGGGGAGCTCCTGGCTTGGAAGAGTTAAACTGTTCTTGCTGCATTTGTGTGGCACACAGTTCAGAGTGAGGGCAACCCTGCGTGTCTGAACGCTTCTCTGGCCTCTAGAGGCAGCTCCATTTTCCCTGTAAAATGTTAGAAAAGGGCCTATTGCTTATCCTGTGCCACGCACAAGGCTCTGCTTCGAACTCTTAAACCTTTAACCTTACATTAAATAATACCCCGTCTCAGTAAGAATGTGAGGTAGAGCTGGAAGAGCGCGATTTGGCTGGCGCACCTGGCTGGAAGGCATCATGACAGCAGAAACACCTGTCATCCTTGCCGTGCGTTTCTGGGGAGGTGCTGGAAGCCCGCTTTGGGCTCAGGCTCACTTCCAAGAGCTCAGGGGAGCTCACATTCCCAGTCTTTCTGGAGGGCAGCTGCGTGCAAGGGGTGCATGGATGCTTCTGACAATGGCTGGACACCAAGTGCGCGCTCTGGGTCACCATCCATTCACTCTCCTTCCGAAAAACACGAGAGTTTGCTAAGCTCACCCCCCACCCACCACCCTCGGAAATGTCTGTTGCATCTGCTTTCCATCCCCGTCTCCTGCCTAACTCATCTGTCAGCTCGTACACAGCTGTTCTTGGGTGTTCTCCAAATTGGACACTGGTTCTGTGCTTGTATGGTTAAGCTGGAGTTCATGTGTGGTTTAGCTGTTCCCTCATGTTGTAAGGTCACATTGGGAATTTCTTTTTTTCCTGCTCTGTGACATCAATAAAGCTACACCCTGTTGACCAAATACAAAGAGATGGCTTTGTTGTTCCTCCACTAAGATCTTCACCCTGGCACTAATATAGTTTGATTAAGACAAGTTCAGCTCCATGCCAGCCCTTTTCATGTGTCTCTTTGGGACTTGGTTTTGATCTCTACAAAACAGAGATCATTATGAAGCAGATGGGTCCCATCAGTTCAGGGCTGCTGTGAGGACGAAAGAAGTTAATGTGGATATAAATGTGCTTCTGAAGAATGTGGACAGCACAGTGGTATGGCCTTGGCCTTCCCCCCGGGCCTCTTGCTTCTGTCCCTGCCCAGGTGAGTCTCAGACTCGAGTCTCAGATGTGTTCTTGCATCTCTCAGCAGCCTTCTGTGGTTGCAGCCTTCTGTGGACTCACTCCATGTCAGGACTTGCTAGCTTTTTGTAGCCATCGCCCCAGGGCAAGGTGGTCTAAGCTGTGGATGCTTCATTACTCAGAGGCCTGACGTCGAGTGGTTCCCAGGGTTTGCTTCTCCTGGCTTGCACTCAGCTCTCACATAATTTCCTTCTGTGTGCCTCTGTCTCCTTATCTCTTCTCTGGTATCCACGTTAGTTATGCTGGGGGAATCCACCTGTGTGACTTAATTTCAATTTCTTACCTCCTCAAGACCGTCTGTCCAATATGTCATATCCTGAGATCCTGGGGCTTTGACATATGAATTTGAGGTTTTTGTGGGAACAAAATATGACCCATTGTATCTCATTAGTTTTTAATTTCCTACAATTCCAAGATGCCCTTCCCATGTGCCTTTACAGCATCCTTATTTTTTCTACCATAGCATTAACCACTGTTATAATTTATTTTCTTACTGTATTCATATCTGAGTGTAATATATCAGGCTACATTATCTGTGCCACTCCACTCCTGAGGCAAATAGATTCCCAATTAATTCTTTAGTGTTTATTGTATGATTGAATTCTTGTTACTGCTTGTACTATGTGAAGTAAAAGAAAATATTACATATGTGTCATGTTTTGGATAATTGATCTATTCTCTTTCATGAAAAAAATCACAAGAACTCCTGAAGTGGACACTGTTATTAAAGTTCTAATATTACAGTCGAGTAATTTTAAGTATAAGCAATTTCCTTAAGAACAAGGAGCATGTCATATTGGTGATGGTAGGACTTGAACCCAGGAACATGGCTTTGGAGCCTTCGTGCTCAAGTACAATTCTGAGATGTTTCTTGGTAGCATAGCAGTGTGTTTTAGTCAACTCAGTTCGCTTGATTTTAGCCTGAATCTCCATCTAACCCATTCCCCAAGACAAAGAATTTCATATGGTTGTCTTAGAGTTAGAGTGGAGATGAGGTGGGGTGAGCGGGGGACAATGGAGGAGTTGTCAAGTTGGAGAGAAGAGGAGGGAAGCAAGGGCTTTGCTGAGCTCTCTCCGCCCGGCGACATGGTGCTCTGTGGCCTTCCTCGGGGTGGTCGAGCCGCAGCAGCCGACGGGTTCATGACACCACAGAGCCCGTCTGCCCTGCCTCCCCTCCACTGATCCAAGACACTTCCGTTGTGAAGTAAAACTGTTACTTTAAAACTCCTGGCTCTGAGGTGGTTCATCTTTACTTTTATTTCAACTTTCTTCCCTTGCATCCCTTACCATGAGCTAGAACTACACATTAGATGTATTTTAGAAATATGTCTAGAATTTGAAACAATGTTTTCTTCTTTTGGCCTGGCTTTCTTTCCTCCTTCTCATCTGTTTTTGACTTTGTAAGTTGTTATGTAGTAGTAGCTGCTCTGTGAGGGGGTCAACTGACCATCAGAATGTAAGGTGCAGTAAGAATGGCCAGGGTTCGCTGAGGTCACTGACCAGGGAGGTGAACAACGTGATGCTTTTTTTTTTTTTTAATAATCTTTATTGGTACATTAAATATACACATCATGATTGCACTCCATAATGGGGATTTGTACCAGTATAAGACACAACTTAATTCTCATTTTTTCCCATAGCCCCACCCACCCTACCACCCCCCCATATATATCATGATGCTTTTTTTAAAAAAAATTTTTTTAGAATCCATATGGATTATCCATTTTTTCTTTTGCCAGAGTTGACGGGGTTTGCTTAGTTACAAGAAAGTGAGCAGGGTCCATCGAGGAAGAAGTACTCTCCTGGTTAAGTTCACAGGTCACCAGGAGAGAAATGCACGGCTTGAGCATTGATCTCCACCTTAGTGAAATATTTCACTGTGGCCAAAATCTACGAATTTCATTTGATATTGGAAGTCATTCAGTTTTTTGACAGAAGTGGTTCATCCAAGTGCTGATACACAGAACCTTTTTCTGGAGATTCAGCCCTTTTCCTGTATATGGGGAGTTCTGGAGCTGTCTTCCATGTGTCCAAATTCCAAGTGAGGGAGTTGGCTGTGGAGAGACGGTGTTGCTCTCACCGAAATATCACTGACTCACTCTTGCCTCTGGAGCCTCATTGATTTCTTCATCGCACTGAAATACTCACTTCCGCGTGTTTTGTTCTCTGACTACAAATCCTGCCCTTGTTTAATCCTGGTTAAGGTGCTGTCTGGTCTTAGAACCCTTCTTTGACAATGAAAGGCAACAGCCCTTCTCCGCTCTGCTATCTCTTGCCTCCGGGGATGGTCTAGCCTATATTGTCAATTTGTTTTTCCCATGCTTAATTTTGCTACTAGATGGGAAGCTCCGAAGAGGTCCATGGCTCTGCCCTTTCCAGTCTTTGACCAGAAGCTCTCTAGCACAGAGATTCGTTTGTAGTAGGTGTAAAATAAATGTGTGATATTAGTTGATTTATGAGCACACCCTCTAATACAAGACATGTGGAGTTCATCGGCATGGCGCTCGAGTGCCTCCACGCCACCCTACCCTTCTCCAAGTTATCCTCCTGGCCTGGCCCTGCTGAAGCTGTGCAAAGTAGATAAATCACCACGCTCCTAGGTCAGACAGCCCGGAGACAAATGAACACAGCAGGTCGGTGCCACCACAGTGATACAGTGGCCGTGCTGTTTGCCAGTTTCTGGACAACAATAGATTGCCCTCCTTCTCTTAACTTTAATTCCATTTCTCATAAGCCTGCAATCGCACTCGCTGTGCTCCAAAGCCTTTCCTCCCCCACCCTGCCCTAGTTCACGTCAGTGTCTCCTTAACTAACATTTTTATGGCTTGAAAATCAATTCCATGCCAGATATAAAGACGTATCCTGTCTCCAGCTTTTGTTTCTGGCATAAGCCTCAGCATGCTCTGCTGGCCCAGTGCTGGGGCTTCAAACACACTCGCTGGTCTGTAGTCTCTGATTCTTTTTATTTGAACTTTGTTCAGATCTAGATTGATGTGTATGGATTTACTTTCTCCTGCTCCTCTTTCATAGACTTATTCCCAGGTAGCGGGATCTTTGGGATTATGTATTGACAAGATATGATAAACCTCATTTGTTTTATCCTGTTCTGTGTGTAGATTTTGAAGAAGGAGAAATGATGAAATCAAAGCAGGAAGTTTTGGAAAAGACTTCACCGATTCTTCATTGCCAGGCTCTGGGTAGAACTGGAGACCCTTTATTACACAGATTCAAATTACTCATCAGTTTTTCTTTGTTTCAGTTATACGGGTCACTCAGTTCAGCACCACGAACAGAGGTCAGAGCCTGGAGGGTTCAGCGGGACGCATGCTCAGGAACAGCTCGCCTTAGCCGCGCGCACGCGTACTGGGAGTCAAGAAGTCCCGGAAAGGATGTCGGTGCTGGCCTAAACTATCACCTGAACTAAAGTGACATTCAGTAGAAAGCATGGACTTTGGAATAAAAATATCAAGACTTGAATGCTAGCTGTTCTGCTTACTGAATATATGATTTGGAGCTCTCTGAGAACACGTGGATTCGGAAAGTCCAGCGCCTTCTTCTAAGGACTACATTTGTTTCAGATCTATTCCTTATGAGCTCTGGATCCTAGAATAAGTATTTAATTTCTTTATCACTGTTTTCTAATCACTTAAGTGGAGTGTGTACTTTTTACATAGTGTTGATGGGAGAATTAATAGATGTAAAATTCTTAGAAAGCTACTAAGCAGAGTAATACTATTTTTAAAAATTAATATTATTTCTAAAAGGATTTAATAAGGTCATTGTTTAAATTAAATGAAATAATATAGAAGAATATTGGAGGGAAACCTGGGATGTGATGAATTCTGGTTAGATTTTCTTTTAATTGATGATTGAAATTATTCCTTCATTTCCTTTGCATTGAGTGATTCCTCTTGAGCCCTAGAAGAACTCTCTTACATTTACACCTCTGTGCATGTGGGTTAGTTTGTCATTTACTCTGCGGTGGCAGCACCTAAGGATTCTGGGTGTGGGAGCTGGGGAGAGTGAGCCGGGAGAGGAACACTAGAAGCTTGGCGTGTTGTCTTCTGTTTTGGTTAACAGGTGGGCAGAGTTTACAGAACTGAATGACAGAGGCTTCTTCAGGATCTTACGTAAAATATTGCTCATTTATACATCAAAGCCGCAGACATTTAATGATTCCCTATACAATGGTCTGGAATCTGATCCAGAGGGAAAAAAGACTCCAGAAGTGTAAATAGAAATCCAGGGATTAAGCCCAGTGGTCTATAGAAATTCTGTCTATAAATGGGGATCATTTGGCTTCATTCATTCATTCATATCTTCCCCTTTCTCTCTCTCTCTCTCTCTTTCTCTGTTTCTTTCTACTTTTTTATTACTGCAGATTGAACTCAGGACCTTGTACTTGCCAGGTGGGTGTGGTGCCATGAAGCTAATGCCTGGCCCCATATTCAGTTTATTGATCATTTTCTAGGCATAGGTCTGAATATTACAGAAGAGAGAGATGATGTAGAATGAAGGTTTTCATTGGGAATTAGGGAAAGACAAAACATATGAAAATTGTTAATAAAATGACTCAATGAGTATTAAATACTCAAGATTGTAACTGAAAAATAATTGAAACTTAATATCCGTTAACAGACTTTTCATGATATCTGCATGGCAGAGTTTTGTGAATGACTGTCTAAGGTGTAGGTTTAGAAGATGTCTGAGAAATGGCTATTTCGGCAGAATGACAGGACAATGTCTTCTAGAAGGAGATAGGCTTTGAGATTGGTCTTGGTCATAGACAGCTGGAAGGAAGCGGGTCTCCAGGTAAAATCCAAGGTGTGAAGCCATGGTAGGTAACAATGATAAGTGGTAGGTAACAATGATGAGTCACTTATGATGGAATGTCAGTACTTCCAAGTGGTGAAATCTTAGATAGAGGTATTAAGAAATGAGCCTGAAAGGCCGGCTGGAAATTGTATCTCGGTGGCTTTTGTTCCTTCCTTTCTGCTCCTGGTTTGGCGTAGGTCTTGCCGCAGTCCTTGCGGTGTGCTTCTATGACCCCTTCACTGCTGGACTGTTACCAAAAGCCAGACTGCAGTGTCCTCCAGAATGCGTACCTGACAAAGTCCAGCCCTGTCACACCAGATGTGACAGGCATAATTCTGCTTGAACCAGAGGTCACACGGCAGCCTGCAGCCCAAAGGCCGCTGTGAACAAGCTTCACGAAGTGGGGCCTGCTGCCGCTTCTGTTTGCACACACCAAATTGAGCTGGGCTATCATTAACCAAATGGGGAGCAGCTGTGCTGACGGAGACAGGCCGCTTCGTCAGCTCTGTGGACATGTCGGAGATTATTTTAGCCACAATGTCTTGCTCAGGAAGTCTCTGGAACACAGGAAGCAGCCTCGGTTCAGTTCTCGAAGATCCTCCTTCAGTCTGAATCTTGGGCTGACTGAAGACGAAGCCGTGAGCTCCTGAGAGCGTCATGCTCCTGAGATGGAGAGTTTTCTCTACTATAAGACACATCCCACTATCACGATCTCAACAGTTCCCAGCCAGTGACACCTTCCCTGCTTCAAGTGGCTGGCACCCTTCTGGACAAGCTGAACAAAGAGCTGAGAAAGGAACAGACAAGGGAGGACAGGCTCTTACCTAGGACACAGGGACGGGAAGTCCTTTGACACTGCACGCGTTGGTCTGTACAGGCGTGGTCATTTCAGCCCCATTGTATGGATGCCATGACATGTCTTCTGTAAACTGTTAATGCTGGAGTTACTGTCAGGCTTTAAGTGTCATGATTCTGCTTTGAATATTCTTTTGCACAGGTGCATACATCTGTTTTGGATATGTATTGAGGGCAAAATTCGTGGTGCACAAGGTACTGTCTGGATTTAGTTGATCCTGCTAAATCATTTTTCAATAAAGTTGCATCATTTTGTTTATCTTCCAGCTAACCACATGAGAGGTAAAGTTGTTCTATGTTTGTCAAGATTCGGTGTTATCTCTTCTGTATCTTAGCCGTTGTGATGTTGTGTGACAGTATCACAGCACAGTTCTAGTTTCCCTCTTCCAGGTTCCTGTCATGTGTGCACTGTCACATAGATGTACCTTTCTGCAAGGCGACTACTCAAATCCGTGTTGCATTTTTATGGTGTATGTTTGGATTTCTTTTTCAGGTAGATATGTGGATTACAAAACTGTATCCCTATTTGTGGGCTGTCTTTTCACTGTTAATGTTGTCTTGAGATGAATAGAAATTCTTAATTTTGGTATAATCAAACTATCTTTTCTCTTTGGGATTAGTGCTTTTTATTCCCTAATTGAAAAGTTTTGCCTATTCAAATGTTATGAAAATATTCTGTTTTCTTCTAGCAATACTATTGCTTTATCATTAATATCTAGATCTGTACTCCTTTTGGAACTCTGTGGTTGCATATAGTAGGACAAAGGGCGTAACATTTACTTTCTTTCCCATATAGATGTATAATTGGTCCGGCACAAGTTATTAAAAAGACCAACCTTTCTTTCTCATGTTGTAGAGGGACTTTTGTCCTATGCCGAGAGAGTCTGTGTCTACATCTGGCTACTTCTCGATGGTCTGTTTTGTTCCATTAGTCTGTTTGCTAATCCTTGTGTCAACACCATACTTTCTTAATTACAGTAGCTTCTGACAGGTGTTGATATCTGATATGGGGATATCCAGCCTTCTCTTGGATTGTATTCACCTTCTTTATCTTTTCCAATCCATTTATTTTTAACTTGTTTTTGTTTTTTCAATTTTTATCCACCCAGACACATGAGATTTCCCAAACCTCTCCTGTTTCTTTTGCTGCTTATGAGCAGTTCTCCACCACGTATGTGTGTCAGGAGTGGGCCATTTCTCCCAGTGGGAACACGGCCAGCTCACCTCCCGCCCTGTGCCCAGGGATTTGGGCCCCTCGTGTTCTAAACCGATTCCTCTCTCCTTGTCTCCCTGTCTCTGTCTCCCTGTACTTTTTCAGCTCTTCAGAAGGAACACTGATCCACCCATAAATCATTTCACCCCACCATCCCGTCTGGAAAGAGGTGCCCCAGTCCCCTGTTTTTTAATTCATAAATTTAAAAGTGGATATTGTATCAGAGGAAATCACTGTTATACTAATAAATACAGAAAAAATCTTGATAATATTTAATACTCATGCATAATAACTATTTTGGAAAGCTAGAAATAGAAACTTCCTGAATCATAGGGGCCTTTTTAAAATTTACTTTTAGATGATTATTAAAAACATCAGAAGTTTACAGATAGTTGAGGTACTATGTGATGTTTTGATATGCTGTGTAAAGTTTAAGTTAGGTTAAACATATCTGGGGCCAGGGATTTAGCTCAGCGGTGCTGCCGCTTGTCTTGCAAGTGTAAGATCCTGAGTTTGATCCCTGGTACCACAGAAATAAAACCAAAAAAGTCCAAAAAATCAGAACACACAAGCTGCTTAATTTAGTGGTAGTCAGGAAAATGTAAATGAAAATAACACAAAAAGATTCAATATATCCATCTCCTTATCACTTATATGGTGAAAACATCACAACTCTTTAGCTTTTGAAACAGAGTGTTATTATCTACAGTTACCCTGGTGTGCATTAGCCTCACAGTTTAGGCATATTGGAACTGAGTACAGACGGGCCAACCTTTCCCCGCCCTCCTTCCCCACCTGTCTCAGGCTCCGGTAACCACAGTGCTACCTTCAACTTCCCAGAAATCAACTTTTTTACATTTCACATGTGTGTGAGATCACATGGTCCTCGTCTTTCTGGCTCTGATTTGCCGTGCTAACCACAGTAACCTCGAAAGAGTTGTCCACCCAAAGCCACGCACAGTCGCGTTCCTCCGTGGTTCCACCTTTTGTGGCTGGAAAGAAGACAGAGGTGCCCGCTGTGAGAGTAGGTGTTCACACAGCGCGAGGCTAGGCGGGTGCAGCAGTTTGCACACATGATGCCGCGTTTGTACACATGTTATTAACAGGGGAGACTCGCGCTTGTCTCCATCTCCTTAGAGAACTTGGGCACTTTGTGTTTTTAGAAGTCTAATTATCTCCTGCTCACTGAAAGATCAGACCAGTGTCCTGCGGACTTGGCAGTTCACGGGAGGCTGAGATAAGAGCTATTGCTAAGTTGGAGTGGTTATGAACTTGAGGTTCGTCTTAGTTACTTTGCTGCTTTTAGGGTCAAAATACCTGAGACCCATAAGCTGAGGAAGGAGAAGCTTATTTAGCTCACTGTTGTAGAGGATTAGTCCACAGTCATCTGGCTCCAAAGTGGGACAGCGGGGTGCAGGACAGCTGCGGGCAGCAGGGTGGGCAGGAGGCCAAAGGAGCTGAGGGAGGAGCCAGTGGGGGAGACAGCGCCCCCTTCAGGCTGGGCCCAGAGATGGCCTCTCCGGATCGGACCCTGCCGCCCACAGCCCATGGACTCTAATTTGTCAGAGTCTAATCAGCTTCCTGACAGCACCGGGGAGCGTGTGCGCCTTTGGGGGCCGTCGGGATGCAATCCAGGAGGCGGGAATCAACTGCGTCTCTTGCTCTTCATCTGAGATTGTCGTCGTGCAGGCGATACAGAAAGTCATACAAAAAAGTGTTTGGAAGAGTATCAGGGAGCTGTTTTCCACTCAGCAGATCATGGGTATGAATGTTCCACCACAAGCCTTCCTGCATTGGCTTTCTCAAGTTTGTCTTTTCAGGATGAGGTGTATAATTTCCAGTAATTATCTCATACAGGATTTCAGCTCCAGCTTCTGTGCTGGTTTCTCCAACTGCTACTTTGATGAATTAACTAGGTTGTAGGTGACAAAGAAGAGGAAAGAATTTGAGCCCTCTTGGGAGGTGCAGCTTTGTCCCTGTGCCTCTGTCCACCTGCGCTCTGCCCTGGGTTTGATACACAGGACACTGAGCTGATGATTTTCTCCCATTTAACAGTTCTTCTAAGAGTCATTTCTCACCCTCGGTGAGACAGAAGAAAGTGAACAAATGAAATCTATTTCTGCCACAGCTGCTCCTCCGCTGTGCCAGCCCTGGCGCTCGGAGTGGCATTGGGGCGTGGACTGAGCTGAAAGCTATTAGTTCCCATCTTGAGTGTGAATGGACGGAAAATAGGCAGGTCTTCCAAAGCTATGTACTTTGAATACATGTGCATGTATGGATTCTCTGGCTAGCATCTCAATTATTTGTAGTTGAATTGATTTGAGAAACATTGTGTTTGTTGGAAAGGTGTGCACAATATACAATGTATAAATCTAGTGGCTACAAAGTTTGAGAGCAGGGATGGGCAGTTATCAAGACTGGAGGGGGGTGGGGAGCTGGGGGGAGGTTTGAGCAATTGGCTCAGGTGAGGGAGAAGCACCAAGTGAGTGGCTTAGTAGAACTGGCTTTGTGTCCAAGGCTGGGTGAATAAGCTCCTTCCTGTACAGTACAGACCTATAGGTTGGGGTGTGTCAGATGCCAATAACAGAGGCAGAGCAGATGTGGCTCAAATGGCAGTGTGCGAGTGAGTGCAGGTCAAGGGAATAAAAGACTTTTGTTTTATTCTAGTCAATTAGATAACTTACCAGCAGATTAAAATCTCAAATGTGGCTGTGATCTGTGCCTGTTCTGATTTTTTTCCCAGGCTCTAAGGTACAGAACAACCTGGGGAAGCGAAGCAGACAAGATGGTGAGATCACTCTTGATACCAGTTGTGGCCTTCAGGCAAAACACTCTGTTTCCCAAGGTACTCAAAGGGGCTGTGCAAGAGGGATTGTTTTTGAATTAAAGGTAGAGTAAAGGCATTATTATAAAGGGATTAGGATTGTCAGGGTGTCCTCTGATTAAGACTAGAAGAAAGAACCAAATGAAACAATGAGTGAAAAATGGTTACAGCTCATGAGATACCAACACATTTTGGATTTTATTTTAAAACGCGCCTTGCTAGGGTTATTTACCTGAACCTTTCACAGCTGAGCCATGCCTTTTACAAAGAAGTACTTGGTTATGGAGAATTTGGAGTGGATGCGAGGCAGACAGAATCTTTTGCTGAACATCCTCATAGTCCTTGGCCAGCCACAGTAATGACTCGCCCAGCCAAGTCCAGCTTCTCCACGCGCCAGGCAACTCCCCTCCTCCCCTATTAGTGTAAATCCCATAAATCACATCATTTCACCCATAAATATTTCAGCGTGTTGCTGTAGAAGACAAAGCATTGCTCTTTTAATAAACAAGATAACCCTTTTGCTATCCAACCGAGCCCATGGGGACATGTGAGGTCACACTAAAGGTGACTGCGGCACCTTGAGGGACTCAGACCCACCAGTCTCCTGGGTTCCCAGCCTAGAAATGCAAATGGCGACCAGAATAGAAAGTGATGCCACATGAATAGCCCCTGAGTTGTGAAGGCCACTCCCCAGTGAGCGCGGAAGGCCAGCCGTCGGGGCTGCATTAACTGGACCATTTAGCTCCAAGCAGTCTCAAGTCACTAACTACAGAGGAGGAGAAAAGAAATGTGGAGGTTTAGGGTAGTCAAGGGAGAAGAGATGGGCTTTCGTCTGAGACTCACTTTCATTGTCTGTAATAGGGCAGGATGGGCCTAATTGGAAGTGGGACCACACACGCAATCAGCACCGTAGGCTGTCGGAGCTGTGCAGGGTGGCAGAGCCAGGCAGAACGTGGTTCTGCAGTTGGGGAGTGTCCTGGGGCCTGGCTAGAGACCCCTGCTTTCCCTTCTGCTGTGCCCTAGAGGTTCGAGTCAGGCATGAGGACAGAAGAGGCAGAGGTGTGGGTCTCCAGGCTTGTTGTCCCTGGACATGGCGGGCTTGTTCCAGCTCCTTTCTGCCAGCATGGGCTCCAGGCAGCCTGTGATGCTGTGTCCCTTCCCCCCTATGGACTGTGTCGATGCCGAAGCTTGTGAGGCTGGCAGGGGTGGCAGGCTGGAGGTGTGACCTGGGGACAAGTCATCAATAGTTCCCCTCAGACATTCAGATCCTCTACGAGCCCCCCTTGGGTGGGACCATCAAGCAGTCTTGTTTCTGGTCACGCTCCCTGTCGCTCCTGAGTGGGGCCAGACCTGGACCGTGTGGTGTGTCTGGCTGCTGGTTCTGGGACGCAAGCCCTAGCGGGGTTCGTGAGACCCCAGGGCCTGCATGGCTCTGGGTTTCTGTGTAGGATGGACGTTTAGTCATCTGAGCTTGTGCACAGAGGAGAAGTGCCACGTCCCCAGGCCGGGGAGGATGTCCCAGCACTCAGCTCTCTAAGCCCCCAGGGAGGGAACAAAATGAAACAAAGCCAGAGGTAGAATCCAGAAGCTCCTGACCAGAGCTGGACAGCCTCTGGCTCCTCAGCTTCTCAGCTGAGGCAGAGGGCAGCAGTGTGGCACTTGCCACGTGGCTGAGTGGGTCAGGTCAGGTGACGCCATCTTTCTGCTCCTCCGAGGTTTTGTGGAATGTGCCATTGTTTATGCTGTTGTAATTATCGCTCTAAAAGTCACTGGGTTTGTCTGTCAAATCTGACAGAGGGCTGCTTCTCTTGGAGGCAGATGTTGTCTCAGCCAAGGGCTAAGATTATGGCCCTTGCTGTTCAAAGCCAGTGCTATTCTAGCAGAGACCAGGCTGTGTGAAGCGGTGAAGGCCTGAGAAGGAACCGGCAACCGGCCCGAGTGGAGACTCTGGGCAGGACCTCTGGAGGGGGCCCAGGGGCCGTCTGTGGAGTTTACTGCACATGGTGGGCCTGTGTGAAGGTTTTGGGGGTGGAGGAGCTCAGGTTGTGGGATCAGGGAGCTGGAACAGCAGAGCAGCAGGCTGCGGTTTTGTTGTGAAAAAGTGTGTCTGTGTCCACGTGTCTGGGACTGGGTGGGGGTTGGGCTGTGACTTCCTGAAGAAGCCCAGGGGTCAGGAGGGACCCAGGAACCCGGGCAGCTGGGCAATGGGGTCAGACCTGTCCTTCCTATTCCTCCCTCTTTGTCATGCAAACAAGTGTAAAGGCTATTTCTGATGATTAGTTTAGCAATACCAATACTGAGCTGGTTCTCATTTTGATTTCCTAACTGCTACCCATTTCTTTCCAAGTGGAATGGCTGCCATTTTTCCTTTCTCAGTTTTCTTTTTCCCAAGGACACAGAGGATTCACTGACAAGACATTTTCTTTTAAAGAGATTTTTCCTGAAATCCAAGTATTGTAGGTTATTGGTTCCTCCTGGAAGCCATTGACCCAAATAGCAATGCAGTTCTAAAACCACACACTCAAGTAGAAGGCTTCAGCGTTGGGTCTGCTGGTTTGCTCTGCTCCTCCTACTATGATCGGGCCTGTAGAATGTACAGAAAGTCACAAGGTAATGTTTAACAGCATCGACATTGTATTAGTTTATATTTTCTTGCCAACTTGAAAGAACTTAAAACTCATTTATGAAATACTCAGCTGTTTCACAGAAAATAGTTTCTTTAAAACAGTTTTTGTCTACTATGTGATAATCTCTTTGGTAGGCATTATGGAGAATATAAAGGCAAAAACATCAGATTTCTTCTACCCACATGGAACTTATATCTAGGAAGCAACAGAAAAATGGAGATAAAAAGGTAGGAAGACAGAAGGACTGATTTTGCCTGGCAGGGTGGAGATGTCTTGGTGGCTTACCCGCTCCAGCTGTTCCAGAGCCTTCTCATGTGGGCGGCCCCTTGCCCTCTGCCCCTGCCCCTGCTTAGCTGGCCCAACCTGTGTGGAAGGGAGGCCACCTCCTGCCATCTGCTGGCCCCTCGCCCCTCCCTCGCTCTCGTTCTTTCCGTCTCCCCTTCACTTTCCTCCTTCTCTAGCACAGAGACAACACTTTAATCTCTGTGCGCATCTTATCTGAGGGATTCCAGCTTCTCTGTGAATGTCTCCAGGCATGGGATGGCAGAGGGCTAACGGACTTCACCAGTCTCACTCCCGCCCCTTCTATCTGCTGAGCCAGAGCTCAGTCACAGTCCCGCTGGTCCTCGAGGGATGATGGAGAACTTTCTGAGCCTCAGGACAGTCCTGAACTTGACTGAGGAAGTGTGTGGACATGGACCCAGTTGGTCATCATGCCCAGGTTTCTCTGGGAGCTTAAGGTGTCCCCTCTTAAGCAGGGGAGCCCCACCACGGGAGGGCAGGCAGGGCACCAGAGGAGCCCAGGGCAGAAACCAATGTTCCAGAAACCAGCCTTCCTACCTCAGAGCACAGCGTCTCCCACCTCTGCCTTCCTTGCCTACTTCCTAGGGTTAGATATTTCACACTTTTAGCTCTTAAGTCATTGAACTGCATAATGCAACTTTACCAAGATTCCTCAGCAAACTGCTTAGATAGTTCTGCTGAACATGAGTTGATATGCTTGCCTTGAAATAAAAATCTGGTGGTTGAGTCTCTGGGCTGATACCTACCAGCAGACCTGACCACAGGAAGAAGACCAGCTTCTCTGGTGGTTCACACAGTCCTTCCCTGCTGGCTTCCACACTCCTCTCCCTCTCTTCTTGTTCCCCAGCAGACTCTCTGCCATCTTGAATGTACCCATGTTTGTGTCTTGCTGGCTCTGTAGGTTCCGGTACACAAGCTTGCTGCTGCGCCCTCCTCTCCTTTCCCCACCTGCAGAGACCTCCCCCTCTGAGAACCCACCTTATTTGCTTCCCAAAGCGGCTCTGACTACGCCAGCCAGGGTCAGCCCTCCGCGTGGCCTCTGGTGCCGCCTCCACCTGACTTGTTTGTTATAGTGATTTTAAATGTGCACTTCGAGGAACTTCTGGGCTCAGGCGGAGGGATGATTGACACGCCCGCCGTGGACACCATGGCCCCCCCCCTGAGTGGTTCTGTAAGGTTTGCAGATGATCAAAATAGAAAGCAACTTACATCTGATGGAACTCAGCGCTAGCCTGGGTTTTCTTCAGTTCACCTCTGCACATGCAGGCATTTGCTCCTGAATGAACATTCCTGGTGCCCTCTGCGTGGGAGCTGCCTCCCCCACCAGGACAAAGCCGTGATGGGGCAGACAGGAAGGAGGCGCCGCTGCCAACCGCCTCCAGGACCCTGCGCCCCGTGGCTAGCGCTTCGGAACCCAGACCTTCAGTTTCCTCTCATCAGCTTTTTCTTTAATGGCCAAACTCACGGTGGCAGTGACAATGGATTCTGCATTAGTATTAAAAATTTATTCAATAAATAATGGATTAGAACCTCTGTTTAATAATTATTAATGCACTGCAATTTCAGTTGCCCAAATCTCAAGATGTTTTAAACATAACTAATTGAAAACACAATTAATAGCAACTTGCTGAAATAAATCTGAAAGGTAGGACACCCTTGCAAACCTCAGCGTCTAACAGTTGAGCAGCAGCACGCTCTCCCACTGCTGAGAGGCGCAGCTGGTCCTGGGTGCACCAAGAAGGGCCGAGGTGCCTTCCTGTGTCCGGGACGTGAAATCTGGTCTAATAGCGCGTTCCTCTGAGCACTGAGACTTCAGGGGCCTCTCCACTGTGTTCAGGGACTGGGCGATTGCTTTGCCTGTGTGCTGAGCTCAGACACGGATCAGACGGGCTCTGGGAGAGGGCCGGACTCAGCAATCTCCTAGGCCTGGACTCAGACGGGGGATCCGTGCTCCGGTTGGCAGTGCATCTGGGCTGGGCACTGCCTAAATCAGGTGTGGCTGGGACCTTGCTCACTGCATGTGACCCTGAACTTGCCTCTGGGCCGGAGGCTCCTGTCCTTGCTGTGGCTGGCTCTGTTTGTCCTGAGCCCCCCTGCTGCTGCAAGGGCTCTGGAGCTTGCTTAAGACAAGGGCCCCATTGGCTTTCTTGTTTCAGCAGCCATCAGCAAAGAGAAAAGGCACTGAGCCCTGTGAAGGAAGAGGTTGAACTATTTACTGGGCTCGGGGATCCTGGAGGGGGAAGAAGGAAGGTCCTGGGCTTTGTGCTGGAGTTATCACGGGTGGTCGTGGACTGTTTTACCCTCGTGTCTTATCAGTTTATCTTTTTCTCGTGGTTTCTAGTCACTTCATGCTGAGCGAGTTCTCTTCTCCACATTCCCTCTTGGGTTGGGCACACAGGCTCCTGTTTTCATCACTCCTTGACAGGCTCTTGTAGTGACCATGCTACCATGCCCTGAGTCCTGGCAGGGATGGACCAGTGACTGGCACTTGGTGCGTGTAATTTCTGCCACTTGCAGCCTCATCTGCAGCTCCTGCATGGTCAGATGTACATGATGCAATGGGAGATGTAAGCAGGGATGGATTGCAAGGTATCTGGGAAGCCAGCATGGTGACTGGCTTTTACCTTAAGGCGGGATACAGGATTTTTAAGCTAGAAAGTAGCATGGATCGTAGCTTAGTCTGTATGATACAGCAGTGTCAGGAGGACCAGGAAGGCATCGCCAGCCAGGCTCTTCAGCTCAGGTCATTGTGAGGTACAGTCTGAGACTGGGCAGTGCTGTCCAGGGAGCCGGTATGGCCCATGCTGTGCTCAGGGACTAGACTTGGAAGCCACTTCTGTGGAGGTTTCTGGGAGGCTCAGGGCTGTCTAGGAAACTGGTGCAGCAGCCAGCAACATGATGGTCCAGCCTGATATAAAGCAGGGGCCACGGCTCCAGGAAGAAAAGCAAGCCCCTCAAAGACTTAGCAAGACTTGATGGCCAGTGGACAGAGAGGAAATACTGGTGAATCTTCCAGGTTTTCCTTTCTTGGTCCTGAAAGAATTTGGTGCTTCTTATGAGGAAGAGCGTGGAGCAAAAGGTTCCAGTTAGTACAGCTGGATCCTGGGAAGCCTGCGGGGACAGCTTCCTCTCACAGTGCCATCTGAGTGTAGTGTATGCTGCGGAAGGCATTTCCAGACCACCAGAGTCCTGGGCTGGGAAGTTCATCTGGCTGTTTACGGTGCTTCCTCGTACTTCTCTTGCCTGACCCTGATCCCAGAGGCATTGTGGTGTCCTGGCTCGAGTCTGGGAACCCCCCTGGGGATCCCGGAAGGACAGCGAACTTCTCAAATGTGTCTGAACTCCTGGCATTTCAGTCCTTACTGGGACATCGTGTGCGAGCACCGCTTTGCCAGAAGCCAGCTTTGTACTTGACTTGCTCTCTAGGCCACAGGGAGGCTGCGTGGAGCCAGTCAGAGATGGCTGGGACCTTGCACGTCTCTGGAGCTCTCAGCGCAGCCCAGGATCACACTTCCCAAAGGTGTGAGGACTGCCTGCTATTTCTGTAGAAGCCGAGCCTGCGCAGGGGCAGGCTTCTATTCTACAGAAGAGCAAGCATCTCTTCTCAAAGGTTCTTTCTCTGGCATAACTTTACATATACTTTTTTGGGGGGGTTGTTTGTGTTTGTGTCTGTTTTTGTTTTAAGGACTTAATGTATGGTGCTCCATCGTGCAACGAAAGCAATCTAAGTGTAATCTGTAAGCATTCATCTCCCAAGTTCAGATTTTTCTTCCCTCTTCTCAGCTGGTGCATTCCCCAACTTCTGAATGCCTAAAAATACCCAGCGTGGTTCCCTCTACAAAACACCAGCACCCTGCCAGCTGTTAAATAAATAAACTCGAGACAAAAACGCTGTGGTTGTGAAATAAGATATATTTAATTAAATAAAAAAGGAAAAGCAAGTGCTATTACAAGAACATAAAACTGTAAGGCATAAGATAAAAACTAAATTACTACAAGGCAGCTCGATCCAATCTAATCCTTGAAGATAAAGATGAAACTAGAAAATTGCATGTATTGAGAAATCAACATAAGCCCTGAGCAAATATTAACTAGAGATCTATCAACTGGTTGATAATAAACAGTACTATGAACATTAGGATTAGGGAAGGAAGTGGAAATGGAGTGGCGTTGAGTCCGGGGGACTCGAGTTCTCCCCTCCACTCTGTCTGGAGCCCATGTGGGACATGGTGTGACTTTTCCATTAGCTAATGTCAGTCCCTCGGGATGCAAACAAGGAATGGAGCAGACGCACCTGGACAAACTTCTATCCATCGTCTCTTGGAAGACACAGAGACTGATGTGCGCTCATCTTACCAGGCTATCCAGTGGAGCCTGTGGATGAAACATTTGCCTCTTCCCTGGGTTTCTAACTCAGCTATTGACACGACTTTAACAGTGTATTTAAACATGAGGAATGGTTCAATTACATGTTCAGTGGTCTTTTTTACAGTCCTAATAAAGGTCCGTTTCGATGTTTATACTGACAACTCGGTTCTTTGGAAGAACATCTTTCAAGTTGTCTGCTATAAGAGGACATTTCAGGGCAGAAACGTTGTTTTGAAAAGCACACTATTAGGTGAGGAGCATTGTCCCAGGTCTCAGAGATGGCAAGTGTGGGAGGCCCGGCCTTCTGGTGGGGAGTCGGCGGCAGCAGCTGCAAAGAATCAAGCTAATTCGCAGGTGAAGATGTGCTTTTTGTCAGAGCTTCAGGCTGGGATAAAGACGCTCCTCTGAGAGCATTCATTCGAGTCCCACCCCACACAGGGAGCTTCTGAATGTCGTCTGAATGGGAACCGGGCTCCAGAGCGAGGGGGCGGCTCAGGCTGGCAGGGCCCGCGGGGACTGCCTGGCCTCTGAGGGAACTGGAGCCCTTTGGGGACTGAGTTTGTGTTCTTAGGCCCCTGGGGATGAAGTGACCTCGGGCATTTAGAAACACAGATTTTTACTTTTTTGGTGTGCTCCTAGTGAGACTCCAAATAAAGTGTTCCTGACAGAAAAAGACATCCCTGTGCGCTCTTAGCTCTGGACTAAGCCTCCCAGAGCCAGGGGCGGGCTTGAGTCTCATCAGGGGCATCTTGCGATTCTTCCTACTCTTGTGCAGGCTTTGGGAAGTCCGGGGTATGTGGGAGTTGCCAGAGACCGTAACGAAGTATCAGTGCATCTTCAGCACAGACAACAGCAAGGGTCTTTTTCACAGTTCCTGAGGCCAGAGGCCCCCACCAAGATGTTGGTAGGGCTTGTCTTTCTGGAGATTCTATCCTTGGCTATCTTCTTGCTGTCTTCTCTTCACATGGGTCTGTGTCCTTATTTCTCTTTTTATAAAATACGTGATCCCCGAAGGATGATGTTTATGCTCCTGGCCTTATTTAACCTTAATTATCCATTTAAAGACCTGATCTTGAAGTGGCCTTGTCTTGAGGTACTGAGGATTAGGACTTCAGCACAGGATGTCATCTAGCACATTGCAGGGCTGAATCTTAATTGTCTGTGTATAACAGGAAATATATCATAGTTCTTATGGTCTCTAGGTGCAGGAAGGTGCCCCTCAAGGCCAAATGGTTTTAAGTCATTTATGATGCTCAAAGAGATCCCCAGCACAGAGTAGAAGCAGGACAGAAGTTGTTCAGGGTAATGATGTACAAGGGATCTTCACGGTGGTCAGGGAAAAGTTTTTATAGGTTTGGGTGCAGCTTCTCTTAGGTCCTGAGTTAGGTTTAGAAGCAGGACTTGATGAACCTCAGTGCTAGAAAGCAACATGTGGGCCATAGGATGTGGGTGTTAGAAAGTGGGATGTGCTTGTGTGAGCATCTCCCATGAAGAGATGATCAGTTCTTTGGGGTTTTTGTGCAATCAGATTGGATTTCACCTACATTCCACCACCCTACATTGCCATTCCTCAGTGTACCAACAGCCTTTCCTAGAACCTGTCTGTCCTTTTAGTCCTTGCAGAACAAAATCAGGGGCCACAGAGGGCAGGCGGGTCATCCTTCTTGGCTTCCTCATACCCTGAGCCGTAGGAGGGGTAACGTATAGACTAGTGATTTTTTCATGGAACTGCACTTTTCAAATAAGTGGGGACTTTTAGAGAAACTAACGTGAATGTCCAACCTGAAACAGTCCCATTAGTCATCACGGTGGGGTTCCCTTTAGCCTGGCTTGACCACCTTTGATAGAGAGATGGATAGTGGTCCTGAAGCTCCAGGTGGGAATGGCCTAACACTGAGAAGAGTCTCTTTTCCCTAAGAGAAGCAAGATGAGGTGAAAGTGAGACAACCGGTTGTCTGCAGGCATATTAGTGAAGCAAGTAATGAGGTCTTGTTGGGGGTACGACCTAGACAACTGGTACACCCCTCACTCTTAGTTGAGCTCTTAGTGTGTAGGCAAGCATGGTTTCTATGGTACTCATCGGTAACCTGGGCTTTATACTTCTCAGGAATACTAGAATGTCTGCCAAAATTCTGGACAGGTATGATGGAACAAAAATACTGCAAGTAGTTAAAGCATTAAAATTATTTTTATGTTTCATTCATATGCATCCTATCACAATACCGTATATACTCAAGCCCAGTAAAGACTAGTTGGCCACAATCTTTCACGTAAGTAAATACTTACTGAATATTAGCCACATGCTCAGCATTTTGACTTCTGGGAAGCTTACACTTCATTTGTAAGGACAAATTTCCACTAGAGGTACAAATACCTTTGGAATAGTCTGTTGCTTAATTGTCTAAATATAAGTGCTTAGAAAAAGGATTACTGTTGTGTTGGAAAGAACAGGGACTCATGGAGTTTGGAGGCTTCTGGTAGAGTCTTACAGGACGAAGATGGTTTTAGTGGTGGAGAAGGTAAAGGGTCTTTGTAGAGGTGATCACATGGGGAAGAGAGGAAGTGTGTTATGGGATCTATGAATGCAAAGGTGATACATAAGCCTGACTGTCATGGAAAGGTGTAGGAGAAGACACTCAAGTTAGCAGCACAGTCTGGAGGCACCAGGCACAGATGTGGGGCAGTGGTGGTTGAAAAGGTGGGTACAGCCTGGTGACCTAGTTATGATACCCTCCAGCTCTCTCCTGCTGTCTCCACAGTGCCATGACAATTAAGGCAGAACTGCTGCCGAAGACATAGACCTCTGAGTTGAACCCTAAAATGATATAGGTCATTTTAAAGTAGGGCCACCAACTCGGAGTCAGGGTATGAAGGGTCATAAGGAAAATACTTGTTTCATTTTAATAATAAAAGAGTGAAAAAATAGACCAGATATGATTTCATTGCAGACTCAAAGCTCCTTAAAGTATTTCTGTCTTTTCAACTGGCTCTTCTTATGTGGCCACATTCCTAACCTACTTTAAGGAGTCTTATTTTCCAACTCATTAATTGTTGTCTTGCATTCTTAGAGATTTTCAAGTTTCTCCTAATCCCTCCCAAATCCGGTGCATTTCGAAGGTAAGTTGGAGAGGCTCAGAGTGCCCTAGAGGTGTTGATAAATCTTCAAATACTTTTCTGTGGGAGAAGCTTTTTCATCATCTACCTCTCCATTTAATTCACTTAATGCCTGGCGTGTGAGTGGTGATGCCCGGGGAGCAGAGGGCAGGCCCTGACTGAGAGTAAATCGAACTCTCATCCTCACTTCATGGAAGAGAAGCGAGCTACACAGGAATTTCTATTAAGCACCTTATCAAGTCAGTTGTGTGTTAGTAAGAAAAAAGTAGCTGAGTTTTCCGTGGCATATAATCATACTTTTAACTGAAAAAAACTAAGAAATAAATCACTTTTTTTGTAGAAAAACTAACAACACAGAATCACATTGATATGGCTATACTAGTCACAGTAAAGTGAAACATTTATACAAAAGAACAACCTAAAATTGGACATCTAGGTCAAGTTCATGATGGGGCAAAAGCTGTTGTAACAGTTATTGAGCCTGGTTGTTTCCTGATGACTTTTTGTCCAAGGAGATTCTCTTCTCACTATGTGACCATGCTCCTCCTTTCAAGGGCAGGGTGTGGTGGAAGAGCACAGGTGTGGGACAGAGCTAACCAGATACAGAGCGGCAGGCCAGGCACTCACACTGTGTGGACTCCCCAGTCCTGACCTGATCACCTCTTGCTCTGAATCACCCACTGGGAGCTGTCAGGTGATCACAGGTGTCTGTGTGCTGCGTGAAGTTCCCCAGAGTGGGGAGAGGGCAGCAGGGGGAGCTGGCTCTCTGCCATGGCCTCTGTATTTGGGTGCTGGGTAAGGGGGAGTGGAGCTGAGAAGGAAGTAGGTGTTTTCAGGACACAGGGGGATGGGGATAGTGAGTCTGCAGAGGAGAGAGGGCATCAGGAGATGTTCTGAGAAGAGCAGAGGGTTAGCAAGTCTGCCTGCTGCAGTCACCTCACATCCGGCCCCACCAGCGGACCTTGCTGTGGTGGCGCTGGGGGCAGCCTTGGCAGGGAAGCCCAGCTTTCCAACTCAGGGAGGTGGGGACATAAGCAGTGCCCTGGGGTGGCATGTGGGGTAGGGCACGGAGCATGTGAAGCATCCAGGCTGGGCTTGCCCTGCAGGCTGCAGATGCCAGAGAAGAGGGAAGGTATGGGTATTGGTGACCAGGGTCTTCTCTGACTTTCCACTTGTACCCATGTGCCAAGGTGGATCTGGGCCCTTTGGTTCTGCTGGGGCCTGACCGTGGGCCAAGAAAGGGTGAGGGAGGGGCTGGAATGAAAGGCTATGTATATGAGAGTGTCTCCGGAAGCCAGGCCACACCCCCCCTGACTTCCGGTGCAGGAGAGTCAAGGGAACCTCGCTCCTGCTTTCCCTGACACTGCCCTGGGTTGGTGTAGGCAGTGAGGTTAGAGGGAGCAGTAGGGGTCAGCACTTCACTCGCGCTGCCCTATAGGAACACCACCCCTGGGGTGGCTGACCCACACGAGAGTGCCCTGGCTGCACTGGAGAAAAATCTGAGAGCGAGCTGTGTGCCTCAGGCTCTGGTATAGCCTGGCTTTTCCATGACGCATTGTCATAACATCATGACCCCGTCATGTGGCCTTCTCCCACTATGGTACTGAGATTGAAACCAGGGCCTTTGCACTGAGCCACATTCCTGATCTGCCTGATTATCTTCTTTCCTTCCCTCCCTCCATCCTTTCTTTCTTTTTTTCTTTTTTCACTACTGGGGATCAAACTCACAGTCTTGTGGTGTCAAGACGGGTGGCGGCGTCACTAAGCTAAGTCACTGGCCTTTCTTTCGAGACATGTTCTTGCTAAGTTTGGCTAACTTAACCAGACTGAGCTCAAACTTTCCTCCTTCCTCAGCTTCTCAGAGTTGTAGGATCACAGGAGTGAACCACCGCACTGACCCTGGCTGTCTCCGTTGATAATGAGGCCAGTTGTATTGACTGAGGGGTGCACCTTCGTGATCGCATCTTAACTGAAAGGAGCTTCTTCCAAATTTGGTTGTTCAGCATTTCAGGGGAGCACAGTGGAAGCCACAACAGGGAGCCAGAGCCCCATCGGGCCAGAGGCACATGGGGAAGGTTGAGCTTGGGAATGCGGTGGGTTAAACCTTGCAGTTCGATTTCCAAGATTCTGTGGCAGCTTCGTGGGGTTAGTGTAAAGGTGGCAGTGGTGAAAGAAATGGAGAGCTATGGCAATACCACGGCACCCGGTGCTCATGGGAGAGCTCGGCTAGGTACATCGCTGGTTCTGGTGTTTTCTTGGCTGTGCAGTGGATTGACCATGTCCAGTGCTCTGGGCTCATGACCGCGCACTGTGACAGTTAGAGGAAAGGGCAGCGAAAGATCTGCTGACTGAATCACATGTCTGGACCAGGGGACCCCGAGCTGGGGGACCCAGAGCCAGGGGATCCCAAGTAACGGTCAGGGAGGAGACCAGGGGAACCACAGATTCAGCCTGCGAAAAGGGAGCAGGGCTAATAGCAGGCCTGGGTGTGGAGGAGAGAGAGGCTCCACAGCTTTGCCTTTGGTCTTGCTCCAGAGCTGTGACAGCATGACCGTGAGTGTGGGACAGGTGACTGCCAGGCCCAGAGTCCCCCTTGAGACCAGAAGCTCCCAACTGCTTCTGCAAGGTCCCTGGGCTTTGGTGGCCGGTCGGGAGACGGCTGACTTCACCAGCTTTGCTGAGCAGCTCTGGCTTCCTCTTCAGTTCACAACTACATACGCATCTTGTCATCTTCTGGAATAAGTTAAAGGGAACCAGTTCCTGGAGGGTACAGGGGACAGACAGTCGCACTCCCTGCCCTGGGTGGTGTGACTGTCAGCGACATCTTGATTGGTGGGATTCTGTGTCTCCCAGAATCCCCCACGTGCTCAGCGGCCTGTGCAGGGCCGGAATTTGGTTTGGGGGATGCGTACGTCCCTTGAGACCTCTTCCCTGACCGCCACTTCCACCTGAGTCGCTGCAGTCCTCATGATGGCTCCCAGACTGGCTCCTCACTCCTCATGGCTGTGACCCACACTGCACTGCTGCCAGAATGGGGGGCAGCTGCTTAATACAGAAAGCTATGGATGCTGATCTTTCTTTTTCGTCTTGCTTGGTTTTGAAGCTAAAAAAAACTGCGGCATACTTCAAACTTGAGCTGTGGCTGTGAATGTATTCACTCTTGAATTCATCTGCGAGGTTATTATATGGAGCTTTGATGTTACCGCGAGACTACCTGGGTCGTTTTGTTCCAATTACTCAGCGTGGAGGAGGAGGACTTCCCTGCCGCACGAAGACACCCCACTTTGAAGTTTCCTGGTGGTTGCCCTTCTTGGGTGCTGGGACACCAGGGTGCTGGGCAGTGGGGGCAGGTCCACGCGGTGGCTGTGCACGTGCGGAGAACACCGGTGCCTCTGGCCCGAGTGGCTCGGGAGGGAGAAGCCCTCAGAGTGGGTCTACCAGGCACATTTCCCATTGCATCAGAGAGGATTTGGAAATAACCTCATTTTCCTCAATTAGGAAGATGGGGATTGTAATAGCTGTACTTTGCTCTCCTCAGCCGTCTTTCATCTCCGCATTGCAAAGTGCTCTGAAAGCATGATTAACGAAACTCCCCAAATCCCCAGCCGGGCAGGCGCCCCACTGCCGGCCTCTGTCGAGGCTAAATGGTTGAGGCCAGCTCCCTGGGTGAGCCCAGGATAATGGGGGAGCCTGCTGACCCCAAGGAAGGCAGGGATGCTGCTGGAAGCCTCCCAGGCTGGGGGTGGGTGGGGGCACAGGCGCCTAGTGCAGGCGGGCAGGGCTCCTGGAGCCACCCGGCCTCCGGGCTGTCAGATCAGGGCCTTGTTAACAAGGCTGCTGCCCACAGCCGGCCTGCCTCAGCCATCAGTCACTGGACACCAGGAAGGGGATTTTAGTGCCTCCGGCTTCCTCTTACTCTGCCTTCTGACAGGTGTGATTCTGTGTCCTCAGGTCAGGAGTCCCTGGGCCCTCCGGTGCTTTACTTGGATGACATCCCTGCCCAGGACCCAGGCGACCCCTGTTGTGTGTGAGAGCCCCGTGCCTGCTCCGCGCACACTGCACAGGCCTCGTGGCTCACACTGGGGCCTCAGCACTGCGTCAGTTTGCTGCTGTGTGGATGCCCCGGGACCTGCTTGGCTGGCTCCACACAGGGCCTTCCTCACTCCCCTGCCTTTCTTCTGGGGGCAAATACCAGCGTGTTCATCACTTCGCCCTCTAGATTTCCCCACTGCATCCCTCTGAGATGACCTCTCCTCCCTGTGAGACCTTGGATTGCTCACTCTGGCATTGCCGACCCAGCCTTGGTGCATGGTGCTTTCAGAGCTCTGCCGCCTGGTTGAGGCTTGCTGGCTGCGGGTGTTCATTCCTGAGCTGTCCCTGGCATATGAGAGGCTGAGAAGTAAACTCATGAGAGGTTTAAAGGTAGGTCCAATGTAGGCTTTCCATGGAATGCCGTGACCCTAAAGGACAGATGGATCTGTCACTTTCTTTTCTGGATACCCAGTGCCTTTTGTGGGACAAACTATCTTAAGATAGTTCAGATGGTCACGGTTTTAGGAACTTGGGTTCTTCATAGACAGGGTGTAACATGTCGTGGTTGGTGTCTAGATGCCCTCCTGAGCCTAATGCACTCATAAGTGGGGCATTTCACAGGCGGCCGGATCTAGAGTTGGTACAACTGGCGTCAAGGCCATAATGCTGGGATCGATTCACGGTATAGTGCTAGCATTAAAGGTGCGAGTGCTTCCTGGGTAGGATACAAGGGAAGAAAGAGCTGTGCTCATGTCTTGTCATTTGTTGCTTGCTTACTTTGCTGCCTTCTGCCCGCCATGGACTGTTTCTCCTCTGTGATGCCCCCCTCCTGTGTGCTACTCTGCCTTGGAGCCAGCCACCCGTGGACTGAAAACTCTACAAACTGTAAGCTAAATAAACCTTTCCTCCTTTAACTTTAGGTGTCAAGTATTTTGTCTCAGCAATGAACAAAAGTAACCAAGACATAATGAAACTGTTGAAGCAGTCAAAACACAAAGACTAAGGGTCCAGAAGGGGACAGAGGGCACCAGAAGGTCCATTCTTTCTTGTCAAAGAGGAATAAAAAAACCCAGTAGACTTAGTCTTTGTTGCTGCTTTTCAATATATACTTCTAAAAATGGCATTGAAAACCAATTTGTAACATGGCAGCAGGATGACTTTGTACCAGTATTTGGAAATCCCACAGATTCCCCAGATAGGAACTTGAGAATGTCAAATCATGTCTGCGAGGGTGTGAATAAGAAAATTCTCATTCCTTCCCTCGGAATGGAGACCCGCTTTCCTTACTTTCCCATGAAGAGACTCAGTACCAGGAGAGAAGTCCTCTTGGCCCTGACCATTCTCCTAGAAGGTGCCTTTGGGTTCCTCACCTGTGGGTTGTCTTGACCTGGTACAAAAGCATTTTTTTGGGGAAAAAAGCACTGCATTTTGTTGTAAAGGTTTTCAAGTGTAAAAAGCACAATAAAACTTAATTCTATCCCTTTTCTGGAACAAACAAAAAGGAAACTGCTGAAGTGGAAAATTCAAAATGGGAAATATAGGACAGCTATTAGGTTGGAGTTTTGAAAACGGGAAAGAATGCCTTTGAGTATTCCACATGTATGGTGGGATGGGGCTGCCCTTTGCCAGCACAGGCCAGTGGGCCAGCCTGCCATGCCCTGGGCCCACATGGCTCCTCATCTATCAACAGCTCTCCTTGCCCTGCTCAGTCATTGGGGGCTCCTCTGTGATGCCATTCTGCGGTCTTGGTTAATCACTGCTAATCTCTCAGAGGCTGCAGGGCCACTTGGGGGGCTCTCCTGCCCTCAGGCTCCAGGGACCCAGGCACCTTGCCCTGTTCTCAGTTTTGCTGGGACTTGGTCTGCTTTACTGCTATCAACTTTGGGACTCAGGCCTCCAGTGGTCCCTGTCCAGGTGCAGCCCTTAGCTACATCCTGACTCCTCCGTTTTGCCCTTTAAAAACTCAGCCTTCTTCTTCTGTCTCCGAAGGCTCAGAGTTTACCTTGCCCAACACTCTGACAGGTGATCGGAGTTCTCGCTGACATCCCTCACCGTTGCTAGATGGACCAGGCCTCCCTGCTCCAAGCACCTTGGCAGCCTGAGCAGCCAGAAGGGACAGCTAAGGCAGGAAGTACCGGCAGCGGATGTGACTGTCCACCATCATTTGACTTGAACAGAACTGCCCAGTGGACCAGAAAGAGGGGCTGTGGGCCGTAGATCCAAAGGTCAGAAAGCAGAACAGGGACAATCTACCTGAGCAGGAGCGGCATCAGCCACAAGGCTTGAAGCCTGGACACAAGAAAATGAGAAATAAGAGTTTGCCTTTTACTGGAGGAGATCCAGCCTTCACCATTGTCTCTGGACTTTGTCTCTTACCTTCAGTCTTCCCATGTGGACTCTTGAGCCTCTGGCAGCCTTGCCCGGGACTCTGAGGAGCTCTCAAGCTGTCAACCTTCAACTGTTACTGGATCCTCGGCCTTTTAGCCTGTAGATGAATGTTTCAGGTTCTTCCACCTCTGATCTTGCAGACAGCCAGTGGACCCTTCTGTCTGATCCTGTAAGCCTACTTAAAAAAAATCTTTTTGTACTTTTATTTTATATTGATTCTGTTCCTCTTGAGAACCCTAACTAATCCAAGGAAGTTAACAGATCTAAGGGACAGCGCTGCCAAGCTGTCACTGCAGGAAAAGAGGTGGAGCAGGGAGTAGAAAACACAAGGGGCAGCTAAACACCGCCCCAGGCACGCTGCACAGATCCCACTTGGATGCTGAGGTGGTGGGTCTTTCTGATGTTGAGTGAACAGAATTTTCTTGGTCAAATTTTTGGTACCCTCGCTTTGCTATTTGGAGTTGCATGGCCTGGCACAGGACCTGCTGCAGTCTACCATGTCCCAAATTCCCTGCGTGCTCACTACACTTTGTGAGCTTCACACTGTGGATGGAAGTGGGGCGCTAATCCACAGAGTGAGCTCTTTACCATCAATGAGAGGCCAGCTGCCTTGGTGGGGCTACGTTCACCAGCACACCTGCATTTCAGGGGGCCTGTGAGGAGTTGTTGCCGACGGAAACGGGAGCGGAATTGATGGACACTGAGACTGGGTCAAGGAGTGAAGGGACTGTTCTTGTCTATCAGGTGGTTGGACAAACCACTGAGGACTTGGAGGGCACAGAGCCCTAAGACAGAAGCAGCCTGGATCTTCAAGTGAACATGTGACTGGTGTCTGGCATGAAGCACCTGAGCTGGACTGTGAAAAGAAAAAATCATCATGTGCAGGCCCTGACAACCTGGGTGATCTGAGTTTTGCAGTAATGTAACCCCACCCATTGGTCCCATCTGAGTGTAGGCCACCCCGTCTTATTTTGCGTTCATCTCCTCTCTCACCCTCACAGCAGTGCAGAGGGTGCCCCATTCAGTGAGAAGGCTTCAAAGAAGAATGCTGGGAAGAGACAAGTAGGTAGAAGGCCATGAGGCTGTTACTGACAGGGTTTATTCTGAGGGTTCTGTGAGGGTTTTTCTTTTTATTGGTGAATTCTGGGTCTATGGAATTATGAAAGTAATGGAGTCATGAATATAATTACCTCTATGCTGTAATTACCCAGCAAATATCATATGAATACATGGGGGGTTTGAGTCAGCAGATCTGGCAGCTGCAGAGTTTGATTATGATGATTTAGCTGTTGGGAAATGCCAGGGATTAATTTTAGTTATCCGTGTAGGAACAACAAGGAGGAATGGCTTCGCATTAGGAAGACAAAGCAGGCCGCGAGGTCAGTTCGGCCAGGAGCTCTCACGGCACTGCCCTCCAGCTCCTCAGGAGCACCAGGGAAACCTGGATCTGCTCACACCTGCCGGTTCCACAAGTGATGACCCTTAAGGCTCTTACTGTGGAAGCACTGAGCCAACAGGTGTGCGTGTGGGAGCAGTGTCGCCTTTGTGGTGTTGTCCCTCCCCCCATACTCGCTCTGCAATGCGGAGTCTGCGTGGCTGTTCCCATTATATAGAGGCCTGAATGAGTTCTAAGGAAGCGGTAATTTCCTTCCTTCCTTCCCTCCTTCCTTTTCTCTTTTCATTTTTTTTATCTTTTCATTTCTTTCTTTGTTTTTCTTTCTCCTGTCTCACCCCTACTCCCCAGAGGGACTGAACTAAAGGAATTCACACTGAACTAAGTCACTAGCCTCTGTTATTTTCTGTTTTGAGAGCGACTTGTTTAAGGCCTGGCTCCTCCGAGCTGCCTCTGGTCCTCTCTCTGTTGCTCTTCTCTCCATGCTTTTGCTCTCAGCTCCCTATTGTGATAACCCGCTTGGGCAGGGGCTCAAGTCTCGGACTTTGAACTTGTATCATTGGTTTTTGATTCTGAAGATGGTAGAGCAGCTAATTTGATGAACCACTGATCCTGGGTACTGTACTAATTAAGGTGAACAGGCCAAAGTCTCACTCTTGAGAATCTGCTTATTTAAAAAATTCTTACATTTCAAATTTTAGATTTTAGAATAGGTGGAGAAAATTCTAAAGGACTCATGTGCTGTAGTGGAGACGGGACAGAATGCGGCCTCCTGCTTGGATTCCTCTTCCGTGTACTTCACACTTGGGTAAAGTGTGATGTGGGGAGCAACAGAGCTTTAAATGAACTAATATACACAAAGGGTTCTCTTTTTCTGTACAACTCTCCACACGCACCTGTCACTATTACTGTCTTTGGAAGTCTTACTATTTCTTAAGTTTGAAACCATTTAAAATTTTACAAAACTAAAGTAACTTGAAAAGGTGAACCCACTATTCCACTGTCAGTTTTTAACAAGAGCTGAATCAGAATTTCATCTTTGGTAAAGAGGGACTTTTTGAAGGCCGAAGAAATAAAGTCACACAGACAACTCTGCTGTTGAGTAGATATGTTAACAGAATTTGTACAAGAAGGAATAAGTGTGAATTAGAAATTATCTCCTAACGTGTCTTGCTCAACATGATGCAGGGAAAGAATGAAGCCTTTAGAGTTAGATGTTTTCTTTTTTTTGCTTTGTTTGAAGCCATGGTCTATTGGCTACCAGCTCCGGACATATTGATTCCCTCGTGTGAATCGCTTGTTGGCCACTCTCAGGCAGGGTAGCTTGATCATAGGCCTTGTGAAGCTTTCAACCCAGGGACAGAAGGATCTGTGCTGGCAAATGCATACGAAGTCAAAATTTAAAAGAGAAACTTGAGACGTAAAGAGTAGGATGTGCGAGAAGGGATAAGAAAGGGCTCAGCACAGAGCAGAAGGAGCCTATTTCTTGGTCCTTCAGTGCAGCAAATCCAACCTTGTTTCATGGTGGTGCCGGTGGTGACGCAGGCTCTGTCACCAGCAGGACGTCTGTGTTCACATCATATTTGACAGGGTCATGGTGGTTATGGGCACACTGTTAATGAACACCCTCATGAAAACTAATGATGATATAGCACTATTACTCCACCACTGATGTATTTTTAGGTAGATTTTATACTTAAAGTGGCTTAGGTCCATAGATTTTCAGGCACCTCTGCCCTCTGTAGGCATAGCCTTCCCCATGACTCATCCTGCACCAGAGAGGTGTATCGCAAATGCAGCTGCTGCTTCACATGGTTGGCTTCACTTGTACTCATTTGTTTATCCTACATATTCAGAGACATTTTGAGAAGGGTTCAGGACACACAAATGGCTAAGAGAACAGGCTGAAGAAAGAGCATCTGCTAAAGGCCAGAGGCAAAGAGAGGACAGCAGTTCCACTAGGACTAGAGAGGAATCAACCAGGGAGACATCAGCAAGGCGAGGCTGGAGGAGTCAGAGGCCCAATGCTGAAGAGCTTCGAGGGCCGCTATGAGGGGCTAGATCTTCTCTGAGGGACACAGATGGGAAGCACCACTAAGACCAAGCAGGGCTGACTGACGGTTTGACTTACATTAAAGCATCAACTTCTTCACTGTGGTATGTGAAGGGTGTGCAGGGCTTGCTGAGGGAGCTGGGAGGAAAGGAAGTGCCAAGGACACATTCAGGGTTTGCTCTGTCACCAGCAGATGATGGTGATAAAGAAGACTGAAGAGGGGCAGGTGGAGAGGGGTGCTTTTGGACAAGCCAGTTGAGATGCCTTCAGACGACTGGAGGAAGGAGCCTGGAGTTTGCATGAAGCCTGGCTTGGAAGTGTGAATGGGAAGAGGCCAATGTATCAGTGACACAGGTCAGGAAGATGAATGAGGCTGCTTTGGCTAGAGGGAGAGGAGGAAAGGACTGGAATGACATCATGGAATTAAAAAAACAGTGATGGCATGAGAATACAGATTATCCCAGTAGTGTTGATAGTATAAACACCTACTTTACCATGTGCCAGCATTGCTCTAGCTATGCTGCTTGTGTTTATTCCTTTATTTTCACAACTACCATATGAAGTAAAATAGGTCATGAGAGAGGAGATCGTTTGCCCAAATCATGGTGGAGGATCTCAGATTACGAACTCAGAAGTCTGTCCTCAGAGCTTTTCTTCTTCACCTTATGGAGTCCAGACTCACATAGCCAGAGGAGTTAGAAGATAGAAAGAAAACCAGGAGTTTGACAGTGATATTGCTAAAAGAATAGCATTCCAGAATATTCTAAACTGGAGAAGGTTGTCAACACGGTCATGTTCATGTAGAGATTATAAACTGCAGCAGAAAAACAAGATGGTGGTATCGTCAGAGAGTAGGAGTGGCTTTAGGAGAAATGAGCTGGGGATGTGGAGGAAGCCTGCTCCTTAACCGTTCCTTGGTATACAAGATTTGGAGACAGTATATATAAAACACCTGGCATGGTGCTC
>PVIR01011100.1:0-48085 GCA_004026965.1 Petromus typicus | reverse complement strand
TCCTAGCATTGTATGTTATATATTGTGAAATAGAAAATGCTCAATGTAAAATAAGGTGAAAGGGGACAATGTGGAGATTGTAACAAAAAAGTAAGGAAACAAATTTTATATATATGGGGGGGTGGTAGGGTGGATGGGGCTATGGGAAAAAATGAGAATTAAGTTGTGTCTTATACTGGTACAAATCCCCATTATGGAGTGCAATCATGATGTGTATATTTAATGTACCAATAAAGATAATAAAAAAAATTGAAGGATGAATTCTAAGCATGACAATGGTTAAATATGGAAAGAATTTATTGAAAGAAAGAACATATCTAAGAAAGACAGAGGAGAAAGCAGCAAGTGAGCCGCCCATTCTCACCTTGCTTTCCAAAAATGCTTCACTGAGCAAAGCCATGAGATGAAGTGGGTAAAAGATGTTACAAAGATAGAGTAAACTAATAAGATTGTACTAAGTATCAGGTATCACTGCTTAAGGGATATTAATCCCATGGGATATCACAAGGCAGGACAAAACTATGATCAACTAATAAGGTTACAACAACTACAGTCACTTAGGTAATATTGATTAAATGTGTGGGGAAGTTAGTCATGTAGCTCTCCTATGTGGAAAGAGCAGGGACTTCCTTGGAAGAAATGTGCTAGGGAAAGCTTGATCCCTGCCCAACACGACTGCTAGCTATTTAGAGTATCAATCACTGTTGTTCATCTCTAGGCCAAGAATACTGGTGTAGTAGTTCCTCCTTTTTGAAACCTGACCTTTTAGTAAGTGTGTCTCAATTGTTTTCTGCACTGATGCTGCCCCAGCTCTTCCTAACAACTTTATATTATTTTAACTAAATAATATCCATGAATTGGTATTTTCAGCTTAGATAGTTAATAAAGTCACATTTAATTGGGATTGAAAATCATCAAAAATGATAGCAAGTTTGAAACATCTGGCATATGACAGTAAATTAACTCTACTATCAATTGTCTTTATAAGAAAATTATATTCAATGTAGATTCAGTAGAACTTAGTAACCTACATAATATTAATATCAGAGTGCCTTAGTGTTTTGTGGAAATATGTCTTTTTGTTTGGAGAAGAGTAGATTCAGGTAAGCAGTGATACAATGTTTACACTTATACCTCAGAATGTACAGACTTACAACTGGCATACAGCATGGAATGATATACATTTATTTTATTTGATGAAGATATTTGGGTATTGTAACTGGGATCAGGTCATATTCTGGGGGTTTGTCTTAGAAAAGTCGTGAGAAGATCTCATAAGATGGAAAGGGAACTCAGGACTTTCAGCAAGGAATGAGCACAGTGGAAATATTGGAAAGCTGCAAAGGGGAGAAACAACATTAAATTTAAACAGCGGAAAAAATAGTTAATTTGAACAACAATAAAAGAAGAATATCAAGAGAATTGTCAGGAGCCAGTGAAAAGTGAGAGAAGAGCTGAGGAAGGAGACGGACGAGCTGCAATTC
Source organism: Petromus typicus (assembly GCA_004026965.1). Lineage (NCBI taxonomy): Eukaryota > Metazoa > Chordata > Mammalia > Rodentia > Petromuridae > Petromus > Petromus typicus. The sequence continues at coordinate 46,601 of PVIR01011100.1, read as the reverse complement.
AGACACAGAAAAGAGATAGATAGAGAAAGTCCATATGGCGCTAGTGCTTTGTGGTAATGGTCAGGTTGAACAAATGCCTGTGTTTTCATAGGAAAAAGTGGGTCTTAAACCTCTTTGGGGGGCATATGGCTGTGAAGCTTCTTTGCTCATCTGAGTATTATTCCTTCTTGACAGAGTAACAACATCCTGAACACATGTCACTAAACAAACCCAATATGAACACATACATTTGTAGCACTCACCACCTATTTTATGAAGACTTATGAAAATAAGAAGATGTAGCTAAAATGGGAGGGTTGTATACAACCAGGCAAATGAATAAATATGCATAATGCACCTGAAAGCTGAAAAATCCAGTATAACATTTTCAAGTTACAACTGCAGTTGTATTTCAGTTGTATCAACTTAGTTGATCTTAGAATTGATGAACTCTTACCTTTGAGTATATAGCACCATACATCAGGAAGTAGGAATTTAATAATATATAGTAAATTTTTCTTAGAATTCCTTCTGTAGAGAAAATTCCTTATATGGAAGCATAGATTTTTAAAGCTATTTTCAAGCCTCAGTGACAGCAGGATATAAGGAGATAATTAGCATACTTTACACATTTACTATGTGCCAGAAAGTGTGCTTCATACACATGGTCCCTTTTAGCAGAGCTGGCATGTATTTTCTAATCTCTTATCTAGATTGTGTCTACAACCAACAAATGCTATTTTGTGTGCGTTCAGCCCTAGCACTTGGGCAATGAAAAAAGCAGCATGCTACATGTTTTCTTTAGCAATTGTATACTGTTCATCATTTACACCAGTTTGGAAATCTTCCCCTGTTCTGATTTGATTGGCTATATTTGTTGCTCTCCATTGTAATAAACTAGTGTATCAAGAATACAGGAACACCTAGAGGGGAAAATGTGGATGTAGACAGTCTTGATTTTTCTTTGGTATTGCAAAGAGACTCATTCCAGAAGACTCTTGTTAACATTTCCTACTCAGAATTCACTGGTGCTAAGGTCAAAATCTTTAGAATTTAAATTTTGAGACTTCTAAAATTTCAAATGTGCTTCAAAAACGCAGAGTGTAACATGTTAGTTCTAAGTGCAAGAAGCACACAATCATTCGTATGAAAGATTAGATATATGACACTTGAATCCTGTTTACTTTTCAACAGCAGACACTTAAATCACTTTATTAAAATCAATACATACATATTAAATGGTGAGTTTCTATTTTGCTTTAATATTATCTTTAAAAATTTTTAAAAATCCCATTTGTTAGCCTTTCAGTATATCTATAGTGTAAGTTTCCTGTTAAATTTCAGTTTAATCAGTATCATCTTGCATAAATATAATAGTATATTTATAATAGTGATTATGTAACTATCAAAATTTTGATTCAATTAATAGTAAGTATTCAATATACCTTCTATACTTAATTATAGTTCATATTCTTATATGTTGCTCTGCATCAACACATTATATAAAACAAATGAGTCTGTTAATTTCTCTACATTTTTTGCATTTTGTGTATTGAAAGTATACCTTGTTACAGACAGTATTCTATGATCCATTCCAATGAAGAGCCACATTCTACCTTGAAGACAGGAGTTGTACTACATCTTGTGGACATGTGTTTTCAGATACATACTGTAATTTGGCTATACAAATAGTTCAAAAGTGGCAAGAATTAACTATACACTTGTTAAACTGATAAGATTTAGTCATAAAAATACCCATAGATAATCTCTGCTTAGGTTTATATGCAAATAGTGCATATATATGTTGTCATATTCAGTTTTCTAGAAGTCAGGTTCTAAATAAAATGAAAGGAGTCAACAATTCATTTTTATCTTTACAGTATTTGGTGGGCCAAACATGTTTAAATTGGGTTGCACATATAAAGTTTTAAAAAAAAGTATTTTGTGTCATTTATTAAGATAGCTGGTAATGACAACTTTTAAGATTGGAAAAGTTGTGCAAACATATGGAAAATTACATATCTTTGGAAGATTCTAAGCCTGATGCCTATCTTTTATGGATATTATGGGAAACAATGTTTTCTTTTTTCCTTTATAGCATTATGTTAGCTTTACTAGTCCCCAAGGAATCACCAAAATGTTCATTTAAATAAAGATATTAATAACTCAATCTCAGGTTTTCTTCACAAAACTGTTAATTTGCTTTAGATATTTTGTGTGGGTATGAATGTGAATCAAATTGACAAAGGAACATTTGGAATGGTTTTATCATTTATCACATTGTATAGGACAAATTACTACTTTGTAAAGTGAATCTAAATACACGCATTATTCAGGAGTTATTGATAGAATTTTAATAGTGATATACAAGTTTAGTTTCAATATGCATTCATTAGTACCATTTCATTTAGCACTCCTAAATGTTAAAGTTTAATTTTTCTAAATAGTTTGGAAATAGTTTCTGTATAGATTATGGCTGTGTATGTATATGACAAAGTGAAATATATATTCAAGTATATATACAAATATATTTATATATATATATATGCAGATACAGTGACAAATGTATTCACTATTATGCATTTATAATTCATGATAATATAATATATATTTTTGAAAATAAGACTGGCAAAAACCATTCCTATGACCTGTTTTAGATCGATTTTGACTATGGGCTTATTTTAGCATTTTATTAAAATATTAATCCTGATTATCTTCAACTTTTTCATTTAAATAATAAAAAAATCACTTTTATATTACTTAATATGAATTTAAATAAAATGAATTTAAATAAATAACCAGTTTATTATCTCAAATTATATGTGAAACTGCAGTTGTCAATTGAATTTTCTATGGTGTCATTACAAAGAAATCAGACAAAAAAATGTTAAAGTGTAGATAATAATGAAGATTTTTTTATATGCTGACAGCTCCATACTGGTGTTTAAATGGACTAATTGTAGTTAGAAATGTAGTATAAAATAAAAATAATAGATTGATATTTCATTTCATTCTCTGAAGTGATTCAGTACTTCATTGAATTAAAAACACCTAGGTTAATTCCTATAAAATATAAGGGATGAAATTGCTTGGGCTTTGTATATATTCCTCTATTCATTTACAGTCCAAGTTTGGGAAGATTCTAAACTTAAAGTGGATATAAAAGGTCAATACAAAATGTTCTTAACTGCAAAATAAATACTTTTGAAGAGGGACAGTTCCTTAAAAACTCAAAATAGAACTGCCATATGATACTGGATAAATATAGAAAGAAAATTAACACATAAATGTGATGCCTTCACAGTCATGTCTACTGCAGCAATATTTATAATTCATGAGGTGTCCTGTATGACACAGAATCGACCTCGATTTCCGTCAACAGTTAAAGAATGTGGAATACTATTCAGCTACAATGAAGCATGAAACTCTGCATTTGCAGTGATATCAGTGCACCTTGAAGACATCATATTAATGAAATAAATCAGGCACAGGAACAGATGCTGCATGATTTCATTCATAAGTGGAATCTATACTACTCTGATAGCGCAGAAGCAAGATATATGATACTGGTTACCAGGGACTGAAAAGATTAATAGAAAGAAAGCAAGGCCAGTTGTATGATGTGGTTATATGGTAAAAGAAATAAGTTCTGATGTTTTCTGAAACACTAGGGTGGTTATATTCATCAGGATGAATATAATTTTCAATAGTAAAGTATGTGTCTTAATATAGGAGAGAAATTTAAACGTATTCAGCATAAAAAATGATGGAATTTTAAGAGAATGGATATGCTAGTCATACCGAGTTGGTCATTGCACCATGTGAATGAGTCAAAATAGCACCTGGCACTTTACAAATGTTATAAATATGCATCAGTCAAACATTTTAAAATATTAAAATATTCAGACATAGCTGCTATGTCTATTAACAGTAGTTACAATATCAGGTGATAGATAAGACAAAACTGTTGTAGTATGTATAGTTTTCTCTCTGAAAACTACGAGCTATGTTTCCACTCTAAATGAGCAATCAAGTTACATAATGAAACATAATCTTGAGGAACAACGAATCCATTCAGATGTTGATCCAATACACTTTTCTTCTACTCTTTTCTTTAGCTTTTTGATAATAGCAGAACATGCACATGGAGCTGATGAGCCAGCCCACCAAGGTTCACAATCTTTTACTCAGTTGTTCAAAAAATTTGGTCAAGTTATGTAATATTTGTTGCTTTGTTTTTCTGAAGTTTAACAAGGGAAAACAAAAGAGATGTCTTTGTAAGAGTTGTTATAAAAATTATACCCATTAATTACAATACAATGCTTTGCACACTGGTAAATATAATGTGTTATAAATGTTAGATAGTGTAATGCTAAGTGAAAATTCTGTATAGCACTGTTTCGGGACAATTAAATACTTACACATCCACAAAATGATGTATTTGAGACCCATGAAATGGAATTGAAGATATACTCAACTTAAATTTTTGCTGATTTCTAAAGTAAATCTCTGCAACAGTAATTTCTAAAACAAAAACAAAAAACAAAACAAACAAACAAACAAACAAAAAACTAGCACTTCCCAAAGATCAATTAAATGGAATTGACTGTTCTTTAGCTAAACTTGTAGAAGCCGAGTAACTGTAAAGATTGTCTTATTTTTGCTTATTTCACAGTTGGTTCCCTTTGTTGTCAAGGTAACGATTTAACAATCACCTTTCTCACTGTTGCCTCCCTCTCCCCTGAAATAAAAAAGAGACATCTATAAACTGAACAGTCTTCTTAAAACCATAGAGAAAAATATGAAATCCAAAACATAGATCGATGTTTATGTGCAAGCAACATTTTTTAAAGCTCTGGACAGGGAATCTGTTGTTCTGTTCCAGTAGGTAAGGACTCATTTCCCTCAGGAATTCAGAACTATCTTCTTCAGGTCAGATAATAGCAGTTAACATTCTGAACATCTATCTTTCCTAATACTTACTATTTGAGGCCCACTGTGTTTTATGTATTTATTTTAAACATTAATGTGCTGGAATATTGTGTGTGAAATTTAGACTTAGGGAAATCTGTCGAAATTGACCAGGTGAAAATTAAATAGGTAGGACTTCAGCCCAGTAATAACTCTACACTACCCTTAATGCCAATCCTATATGAATTTCTAAAGTCTTTTTGGATTTTGAAGCTCATGTTTCTAAAATACCCCACGTTTTCTTAGCCTACCTAGGATTTTCTTTAGCTATTTATGACATGGAACATGATTTATCTTGTTTTAATCTCATAATGGAGAACTGATAAGTGTTTGTATGCCTTTAAGTGAGGACCTGTTCTATAAACTTTATTTCACAGTTAAATTGACCCAGATTCTCAAAAGTCATCAATACTTTTCAGGAATATTACACTTTTCAAAACTGCATTAACACTTTCAGATTTCTCAAATATTTTAGAGACTAGTGCTAATGTTCTCAGGGAATTGGCTTAATGTGTCCTATAAAAGTGCCTACATTTTAGGGGGTAGATGCTGTATAAATATGGAAAGCCATGTGTTAGGTATTCCCATATGCTAAAATTCAACAGAATATACAATTTGGAACAGAAAAGTGCTCTTACGTCATATTGTTACTGCTTATGGTTTATTTTATTGCTTTTGCTTTTCTCAGATAGATGATATAATTTAAATTAGTAAAGGAAGATTGTATCATATCTTTTTAATTTGGAAGAAATTATACTAACACAGAAATGCTATTGATTAAAACTTGCTTAAAAATGTATGAAGGATGGAGACATTCCTGAAAAACTGGGGAGGAGAGACTGAAAAACAAACAGGGAAGAGATACTGAAAGAAGAGCTGGACTGTGGTTCAGGAACTCCTTGGAGACTACTACAGAAAGAGGAACTCGAGAAAGACAGACAGACAGACAGAGTAACTGACAGTAGCCTTGCTGGGCATTAGCTTTAAAGGACGATTGAAGCAGATCTGCACATGAAACAGCCTAGCTGTTTATCAGCTACAGCCCACAGCAGCTAAAATGCTCCAAATAGGAGAGAGAGCAGTGGAAAGAGAGAGAAAAGAGTGAGAGAGGAAAAAAGGGGGAGAGAGGAGGAGAAGGGGAGGAGTAGATGGAGGAAGGGAAAGAGGTGGACAGAGATAGAGACAGAGACAGAAGAATACAAGCTGTGAGAGAAGGAGACTCAAAAACAGCAGCTGCAATGCAGAACTTCATGAGCGAATTCATTGCTTCACAGAAAAGGTGATCCGACATGTAAAAATTTCCAAATTTTCAGTTCACTATTACCATTCTTTGAAAGAATATTTCCCTACAATTTCAAAATAAATTATTCCATAAAAATAGAATGAATAATATCAACATCTTCTTGGTCACAGATGATTGGTAAGATAAGAAACAGAAGGAATCCAGTTTAAAATATTCTGTTCATGTTGAAAATTATTTCTCTTCCTTTCTGCACTTTCTCCTTTCTACCCTTCCTTCCTATTTTCTTTCCCTCCTTTGGTTAGAGCTTCTTGAAACTATTACCTTCTATAAATCAGTATTTGTAGACTATATATTTAAGGAACTATCTGAAAAGGTGGCATAATATGCTTTTATCATAGAAAATATCCCTGCCTTACACAAATGGTTAATGTTATGGTTTATACCTAAATATGTCCCTACAGCCATATGTGTGATTATTATCCTACATAACATCTATAAAGAGATATCAATGATGGAATTTATAAGCCACATGTAAAACAGAAAAAGAATTGACAAGTGAATTTAAATAAAATGGGCACAAATCATTTTCACAATAAGAATGTGAATACGAATCACACTAGTGGGCTGGGGATTTAGCTCAGTGGTCCCAGCACCTGTCTTGCAAGCACAAGGGACATGAAGTCGATTCCCCTGGTAACCATGTACAATACTTGGTGTGGAGACTCACGGCCACTAGCAATCAATACCACATACCACAGTGCTGGGCATGGTGGTTTATGTCTGTAATCCCAGTGCTTGGGAGGCAGAGGATTGATGTAATGTGAGTTTGAAGTGGCCAGCCTTAACTACAAAGCAAGACTCTGTCTCAGAAAAATTTTTTAAAAAAAGAATCCCATTAGCCTTCTTACTGACTGCTTTTGACCCAAATTCTTTTTAGTCCCTATAAACACAGACATATATTTCACACAAAGCTCATATTCATGTGTAAATGCATAAATCAGTCTGTTAGAAATAATCTGCACTTATACTACGATTTCATGATAGCTTTCTATCTGGGTCATTTTATTCCTCATTCTCATTTTGTTACATACAGAGGAGGCAGATGTTACTAGATGTGATAGTGACTTTAGATAGTTAAACTGCTAGAGTAACATAGAAAAAAAGTAACACTCAGTTTTCTTATGCAATTGAAATGCCTTCAGTTTTGTCAGCTGATTATCATTGGACATACATGTATATACAGACATCACTTAGGGATTTGAAATTCACAGGCTGTGGAGTAGACAACTTCTATCATCCTTGTTTTATCCATTGATAAATCTAGTCAGAAATCTAAGTGACTGGTAGTGTGCTTGGCACTTGGAAGGTGTCTCATACAAAGTATTACCATTCTCCATGAACTGTAAACAGAGTGTAGACTAGTATGAGTGGTGAGGTATGATGAATCATTATAAAAACAGAGAATGACAGAGAATGGTTTAGTCATTATTTGCCAATGCTAATAATTTCATTGTTAGATGCATCAGAGAAACAGGAATTGGCTACCTTATATTTTGAGTGTCACTCTGGAGCCTGTGTTAAGGACAGACTGAGTCATTAGAGAAAATTCTGAGAGGGTGGGATATTTGGCCAAGCTTTGACAGTGAAAGCATAGAAAAGTGATTGTTTCTCAATTGATTTTTGAAGTAATGTGCATACAGGAAGTGTGTGAGGAAAAACTGCAGTATGAAGTAAAGACACTTGACCTTTCTTTTCCGAAATAAGACTTTGGGAAGAGAAAAGGTGAAGAATATCTAGGATAATTTTGAAGAAGAAAGGAATAGGCCAGTTTTGAATATATTGAATTTAAGAACCACATCAGAAATATATACAACTGGTGATTTGGAAGAGGCAGCTGGGTAACTAAATATTAATGTAAATTAAGGAGATTTCAGAAGAAAGAGACAAAAGGAAAACATAAGCAGAACTAAATTAGCTATTGGATTGAAGAAGAAAATCATTATGTCATAAATAAAAGAGGCTTCAGAGAACACAAGTAAGCACAGAATCATACAGGGATGTCTTCACAACAGAATGGAATAAAATAAGTAGAATAAAGTAGAGTAAAGTAGAAAAACAAGTAAATTTATTGATCAAAATAAAGTGACTGATCTAAGAAATTAATACCGTAAGAGACACATCATCATTAATCATCCTGAAAATATTCCCCTAACCTTCAAACACACTTACCCCACTGTTCTTGGAACTTTCTGAAGTTGTTCCAGAATCTACTTTCATGAATGTAATTAATTTCAGTATTATGACTGCCTCAAAGTTCTGAATCAGTTAAAAGATTTACTTTTCATTGTTCTTTGGACTTTCTGGCAGAGTCAGAGAGTTGCACGGTGCTATGTCTCATGAATAAAGTGAATGAAAACACATGACAATGTGCTTTCTGGTCTAGTTTTGGTTGAGTGGCACTCAGCAGCAGCACTTACTGTATGTTTCATCATACTTTCTAAGATATCAAAAAAGAATGTATGGAGATTCAGGAACTAGCCATAATGATAGGATTTGTTCCAAGCTTGGGGGCATACTCTGACTTGGAAAAATGAAAATGTCTGTTATCCTACTGCAATAAATTATTTGTATTTATTCACACACTCACCAAACATTTGACAATCTCTTGCATAATCAACTTCTGTGACAATTTTTCCTTCAGACAAAAGTAAAGAAATGTAACTGGAGTGAGGTTAAAGATCAAGAATTTCAGGTTTACTGTTTTCTTTTTCTATTGATATGATCTAATCAGCAGTAAAATCTATATGATGCAGGAGAGGGACATAACTGATAGAACAAGGTTTCTGAGTTCCTGACTGCCCTTAGACAAAGAAGAGATACTTCAGTGAGTGAAACAGGAGGAAAGAAAGTAGATGACCATACCAGAAGAAGTTGACTGGTAGATGTGAGATGTTTTTCCTTCTATGAGAGGGAAATTCTGAATAATTATTCAAGAGGTTGGGTAAAAAGCATTAGATGTTTAAGAAGAAAAAACAATACACTATTTTTAGTGAATGGTTTGGTTACAGATCTATGAATGGAAAATTGCTGCAAGAATTACTTGGAAACCAAGAACATGGTTACCAGGACGGAACCCAGGCCCTTGCACTTGCAAGGCAGGGGCTGCAACCACTCAGCTAAACCCTTGTCCCAAAATATATACTCATGCCCACCAGCAATCAGAATCACATCCACAGAGCTGAGTGTGGTGGCTCAGGATTGTAATCAGCACTCAGGAGGCAGAAGCAGGAGGATTGCTTGAGTTCAAGGCTAACCTCAGGGCCGGCCTGAACTACAAAAGGAGACCCTGTCTCAACAAACAAATAAACAAACAAACAAAGAAATTAATACACTTTAATCCAACACCTTATTGGTCAACATAAGAGAGATTTTACATGAAGACTACATGTTCATCTCCTTAAAATAAACATCGCAATTTAACTTATCCATTACTTTTATAACAAAAGGAATTTTAGTACTTCTGATAATAGTTTCACAAATTAGAAAACTGAGACAATGCAGGTAATAGAAGAGTCTAGTTCAGTGATATTTTTAATGCTTTAGTTAACATAAAATAAGTAATGGAAAAGAGTTTTTGATGGGAATAAAAATAGTAAACTGCCTACCTTCATAGCATGATTATTTTGAAGTATATAAATCATACTAATTGAGCTGTCAAATATATTTATCTTATTAAAATTAATTTAATATATATTTAACTGGCGATTTAATTGCAATCCACAATTCCACTGTTTAGTACAAATCATTATAAATATTGTTAAAGTCAGGATATAACAAAATTTGAATGATTTCTAATGCATTTTTACACAGTGAAAACTGTAATACTCAAGTTTCTGGATTTTTAGCATTATTATAATTCCCCAGAAAAGGTGTTTCATCACTTCAACTTTGATTCCACAGACATTTTTTAAAGATCATCCAAGGTTACTGTCTTCACCCTTTTGATTTTCACAGGCTGCTATTTTCCTACTCTGCAGTGCATAGCAGTGTTTCCCTCGCTATTAAATCACTTGAGTCACATTTCACTCAAGATGATACAGATGTATAAATTGCAACTGCTGAAACTTCACTTTCCACCAGATGTTCAAGAAAGCCTAATATGCTTTCACCCTAAATATGGCTTCATTTTCCCCTGTCTACAGAAAATACATATTAGGTATAGAAGATAATAGTTTTAGTCGAAGTGAAATTTGCTATGGCTGAAAGGAAGACATCAAAAAATCAAGTTCAATCCATGAAATATGTCCTTTGTATGAAAAATATGGAAAATAAAACTTGGAATACAAAAACCAATTTTCCAAAAGACACTGTGACATTAAGGTATTTATACTTCTCTTTTTGGAAATTCTTCTTCTCCTGAGAATACTACCCAAATGTAAGGAGCTATGGCCAAGTACTTTACTGCCAATAGTCCACTTGGAGTCCTCTCTCCGGAGTAAAGGAAAAAGATTTGTTCCTTTAAGCATGTCCAAGTCTTTGATTACTTCTATTACCGCACAGTCTCTATATCTGGCTATTAAATTGTGCAATTTTCCTTCATCATAGACTTGGGCTGCTACAGGTTGGGCACAGTGTACTCTGTCTTCTAATTCCTGTAAAGTCAATTATATAAACTCTTTTGCTTTTACACAGTGCTCTTTAGCACACTGGCTCTCTCCTCGCTGGCAGAGCTAAGCAAAAAAGAGAATTGTGGAACCTTTTCAGGTAGAGCTGCGTTCTGCTCAGCGGGTACATTTATTACTAATGGGTAAAATAGTCTCCTTTTTTTAGCTACATAATGCTTCTGAAGCCTTCCGTTTTCTGGTTTTGACAGCACTGCGCTTCCATTGAGAGAGACAGGTAAATGCCATTGATCGCACCGCGAAGCTGCCGCAGGAACATATTTTTGTCATTCAGTTTGCTTCCGAAGACGGTGTCTGCTTTTGTCTTAATCGGCTGGTTTGCATTGTGTACTGGGCTCCTCCCTGACTTAACCACTTGGACGTACTCACTGGTGTGTGTAAACATGCATAATGAGAAAAGATTCCAATAATTTTACTTTCATATTTACAAAATAAATATTTGAACAGAATGGATTCCACTGATCACTTTGGGGTATGCAGTGTGTAATGAATGTACTCTGAAATTCTGGCACCAGTTAAATTTAAATTCTTAATGCTGATGGAGTGTTTAGCCTCTCCTTTTTTTTTTCCCCAAGTCTCATATATTAATAAATAATACAGACTCGTGTGTAGATTCATTGCTTATTCATGCCAACGCCTGCCAAAATATCCCTTGCTAATAATGACTAATTGTACCTCTGAGGAAGCATGATGATCTGGGGAGGAAAGAGTAGATGGCATCATATGTGGAGATATTCCTGCCTCCACACACTGTACTTTCATGGTGCCTGTGACAGAAAAGAATCTATGAATTCAGCAAGTTATTTTTACTACAGTTATTTATCTGTTGCTAGTGAAAGTGAGTTCAATAGACCGTTAGACTACAGAGTAGTAGATTTCCCTTTGATACTGGTAATAAAAATGCAGAACTCTAGGCCACATATCAGACTTTCTTTGTCAGAATATAGCTCTCTCTCTCTCTCTCTCTCTCTCTCTCTCTCTCCCTCTCGCTCTCTCGCTCCCCTCTCTTTATCCTTTCTCTAATTTTCTTTTTGTTGTCTGCTGTACATTAAAAATATAGACAGCACATTATAAGTAGAAATGAAAGAATGGTTGTCAAATGACATGTCTTAAGCGATTCTCTCTCTTGAAAATCTTGAAATTCTGTCTGACAATCACAAGAAGGGAGAGAATGCATTTCCGTACTCTTTAAACACAAAGTACAGAATAAAGCTGAATGTTTATAATCTTAATATATTTTCCCACTAGGAGAGCTTCTACCTAAGAAGTTGGTTCTCTTCCTTGAAAATCCGGACTTAGAGGTTGATTAATCTAAGTTGTTCACCACAATGGTAAACTAAGTCTGAGTCCTATATTAGTTTACCTGGAGAAAATGTTCAAGCAGTAACATCACCTTTTAGTTTATTTCCGGAATATTTTCCCTTTACAGGTAGTAGAAAGGAACTGAAATTTTTGCTTAACTCTTTTTATAAAGTAACATAAAACAAAAGAGTGTATCTAGCTCCCAAGGATGAACTGACTTGCATGATCCTGAAAGCTTTGCCATGTATTTGTTTTCAGTGATTCAAGGATGTGAAGCTTTAGAAGTTTTGACATGTTTGACTCACGCACCGGTACTTCCCTAATGAATCTTCACATTAGAACCATCTGCTAATCTCTGGAATATTCCAAAACTCAGGGCCTATTCCAAACAAATTAAGTCACAATTAAGGTGCACAGAAATCTGCATTTTTGAGGTTTCCTAGATGATTCTAATATGAAGTCAATTTGGGGAATGGTTGTCACAAAGACGTGACTGAGAATGATTTGCACTACAGTCTGTAGCTCCCGATGGTTCCATTTCATTTCATCCTCGGGTAAACAACTTCTTTTTATACAAAATGCTTAAGTAAATATCCCTTCCTAACTTCCTTATTATTGCAATGAAAATTTGAACAGTTGAAAAGAGAACTATCTTTTCAGTTTGCCAACTTTATTCATCTCTTTTAACCCATCATATCAAATATGTGTGTTACAAACTGAGGCTGGGTCTCAGCTATTATCATTTACCCCCTATTGCATAGTTCCACCAGATGTTCCTGCATAATAACTGTGGTGTATTAGGAAGGGGGCTGGGGAGGTACTGTCTGTACCTGTGCCAGTCTTCACAGTATACAGAGTCCCACTGTGACAAATGTCACATTAACAGTTGCTTGCAAAATTTGAGGATACTTCACAATTAGCTCTTTCACATAGATACAAATTTGTTCCATTACACTACTACAGTAAACAATCAGTAGGAGAGTTGGGTGACTAGGATACACTAAGGTCCTTGGATTACAGGTATCTTTTTTCCTTAACATCATTTTACTTATGTGATAAACTGTTCAGTTTTATAATAATAATTGATTATTTCTTTAATGGCAAAAGAGAAATTAGAACTTGCTATAGTCATAATTTTCATCACAATTTACCAGGTAAGCGTGTATTGCTCAGTGTAATTGATATGTCTAAAACAGTTATTTATTAATTCTTAGGATACTATGACAACAGTACACGTGAAATTAGCAAAGGAATTACACAGAGACATAAAACAACAAATTACTAAAATTCTAGGCTTCACAATTACATTGGTTTAATGCCATGCTGTCTTTTGAAAGTAGTTCAAAATCACCATCAACATGTCATTAGTAGAATTTTTTTTTTCTTGAAGACTTGTTTATATGGACATAGATACTTCTTAAAAGATTACAATGCATGTGCATTAAAATAGTAAACTAAAAATAGTACTTAATTGAGCTACTTTTTCATGATCTGTACTGCTTCTAAACATTTTTTTTTGCATTTAACACAAAAATTTATTTTTGATTCAGTGAAGTATGAAAAGAACAGAAATATACAATATCACAGAGGAAGTAGAAGTTTAATAGGTGTTTTGGTTAAAACTGAATTATTTAATTTTGATACAACTGAAAACTGAGAGAGAATTTTCTAAAATGTAGCCAATGTGATTTAGAGTCTCAAATTCCACGTGAATGAGCCACAGACAGATGATGGGTCAGACATAATCATTTAAGAGATTTAATATGCTAGTGATATATTAGGAGCTGACTCCTGATTAATTTATTTTAGCATTTCAAGGACAATCTCTTGGGGCTATACTCAGTAATAGGATGGAGGAGGATATGGAAAGTCTTACTTGTTAACCAGTATTAACTTTCCTTGTTTCCACTTCTAATGATTTGTTTAAATATATGGAATTGGCCAATTCCTGTTGTATCATTCTGTGAATGATTGTATCAGTGTTATTTTTAAAAACTGAAGAAGTAGCATAGATGTAGGGTGAAGCCTCATGTGGACACCTATGACAGTTAGGGTGGGTGTCACCAGGGATAGGGCAGCATGCTAGAACAGGTTGGGCGGTTCTGCGGGTGTTGAGTTGAGGACTTCGGCCTCTACAACTCTTCCTGTTTCTGTCACTCAGCAGCTAGACCTGTTCTCCCAATGATTCATCTATGTAACCTTGAAAAAAGTCACACAAAATTCCAAGCATATTTATTTTTTTATATAAGAAGATGATTTAAATTTAACTAGTTTATTGTATCACTGGTAAAGCAATCATGGAATGATTTTCAGACTCTGAGAAAAATAATTTGAGGCTTTTAATAAACTGTTCTCAATTATTAGTTTGTTTCTTTCCATTAAATCTGAGATTCTCCCCCAATTGACAGAGTTTTGTGAACATTTATCATTTGCCACTACAGTTATTGTTGTTTTAATATTACCATGTATATAATTCTAAATGTAAGCCATACTGAGAATAGTTTGTTCTCCCATGGCTCTCTGTGTATAAGGCAACTGGGGACTGGTAAATTTCATTAAATTAGAAAAGATGGCAATTCTACATTTGGACATTTATGCTATATTTACAAATGATAAAACTGCTTTTCTTCCTTATCCATGTCTGCTTTATTATTTAAGCTTCAGTTTATATATTAAATTTGAACATGCCATGAGTTTTCTGCCATGCTAATTTCCATTGTGTATTTTAAGCAATATTCACACAGTGTTTATATTTTATATCTCTAGACGGAAGTCATTAGTTTTCACAGAGCCTTGCAAGCTTACGTGATTTAAGACAAAAATGCTCAAATGGCATTATTGATATTTTTTCAGATGATTTGGAACAATTTCCATGTCACTCTTCTTGTTGTTTCTCCCCATTCTTTTATCTAGAACACAGATGCCTTGTAAATAAACTGTTAACTGGAGGTGGGGCTTAGATAAAGATCTGTGCACAAGAAAGACAGTCACATACTCCTCATGGTATTTTCCTAGGTTATGTGTGATTTACATTATCCATGTACACATTAAAGGACTCGGAGGCAAGGTTAGAGCTAACAGCTGAGTATAGAAGCTGATGCGATCTGCAGATATATTAGATGTTAAAACATTAAACATGAATTCATAGCTTTAAGCACAACAATCTGTTTTGTCTTCTTGTGCATTAGGAAAGTGAGGACTAAAGCAAGTGGAACTTGAAATTACAGTTTTGAACTGACTTTCCAGTCTGCCTCTGAGATCAAACATTTTTTCACATCATTTTTTGAGATTGTCATTCCTTTTGTGATTTTATGACTTTAAATGCTCCAGAAATTTACATCAGTATATTAGCTCAAAGTCAAAAGCAAATAAATAAATAAACAATAAAAGTCCTTTTAAAAACATTCAAAGTCATAATTGCTAGGTTCCACTTTGCAATCTAAAGTATCTTTGCTTTTCTTTCTGCTTTTAAATTGTATTTATTGGTACACAAAATTTATATATATATATATATATATATATATATATATATATATATATAAATATATATATATAGGGTATGGGCAGGGGAATGGGAAACATTATATTTTCTGCTCAATTGTAATATAGCTTTATGTCCATCAATAAAAATAAAATTCCAATCTGACATATGCTAAACATAATTACTTGAATAACTACATGTACTGTTTAAAGTTAAACAAGAATAGTCAGCAGTAAAATAATTCAGCTGTTATGTGCAATTTAAAAATCTGATACCCAGATTTAAAGAGTTAATATTTTCATTACGTGCAAAATATCATTATCAGAAAAAAACTTGGTTTGTTTTCATACAGGTAGCCATGGGTTGGGTACTGAGCAGAACTAACGAACCTGTTTCCAATTTCCTGAAACACAGGATGGATACATATTTAAGCTAGCTGTCACTTCATGGCCTTTTGTCTGCTCTCACAACAGAATACCGCAGATGTGGTAATTTTTAAAGAATATTAATTTATATTCATAGTTCTGGAAGCTTTGTTAGGGAACACTTTGAAGTAATTAAGCTCCTCCTCCAACAATAGCATTAATCCATTCATGAAATGGAAACCTTGTGACTTAATTAACTATAAAAGTACTCACTTCCCAAAACCTTCTCAGTGGCAGTTCAAATTCAGTACAACTTTGAAAGTGAGCATTCAAACAGTGACGATAGGAAATCACATTGATGTAGAACAACCTGGTAGCCAGGTGAATTAAATCATTTCAGACATATTATTCAGGGACCCGAATAGACAGTTTTAATAGTGACAGGCAGGTGGAAATTGAGAAAAAAAGAATGCATCAAAAATAAGGAAGAGGGTGCGATTTACACCATTGCATATGAAGCAAAAAGGGAGCTATTAGAAGGTAAGTACTTTAAATTTTACAATAGCTAAGTATAATTCATTATTTGCCAGCTTTGCTGTAGTTTGCACACACCTGAGTCTATTTTAAAAATATTGGCTGGCCCTCACAGCAGACATTCTAATTTAATTATTATGTGGTGTGATTTAGGTGTTAGAATTTCTAAGAACTCCCTACACAATTTTAAAACATATTAACATTAAGGAGTCCCTGGTACAAATAAAAAACCATATATATACACACACACACACATATATACATATATATACGTGTGTATATATATATATATATATATATATATGTATATATACACAATGATTTTCTTTTATATTTGTAATTTTCTTAATTGAATATAAATGTAATAAATTATTCTAAAATCAGAAATAAGCTCTACTTGGATTTACAAAGCAACATAGGTTATTTGGGTTGTCAACAGCTGTTAAATGGATTCTTTGGAATTCTGTGTAATATTAAAAATGAACATGCTGAAACATTACACATAAATGAGAATAAATGTCAAAATAATACAGTTTGTTTTAGGGAAGCTCAAGAATGTAATATTATTACATCATCCATATCAACGTTGAAAACTAAAATTATTCCTTTGGTTTATGAATATGTAATAAAAATAAAAACATGAATTGTCATAATGTTTATTAAATTTAGGATAGTGATAACTGCTGGACAATGGGCTAAGAAACAGGTTTAAGAAGTTTAAACTAGGGCCGGGGAGTTATCTCAGTGGTTCCAGCGCCTGTCTTGCAAGCGCAAGGACCCGGGTTCGATTCCCTGGTAACCACATAACAATACTGGGTGTGGAGACCCACACCCAGCAGCAACCAGTACCACATACCACAGTGCCGGGCGTGGTGGCTCACACCTGTAATCCCAGCACTCGGGAGGCAGAGGCAGGAGGATTGTGATGTGAGTTTGAGGCTGAGGTCAGGGCCAGCCTGAACCACAAAGCAAGACCCTGTCTCAAAAAACCTAAAAAAAAAAAGAAGTTTAAACTAGGTGCACAAGTGTGAGCCTATAATTCCAGCATACTAGGAAGGTGAGGCAGGAGGATCTGAAGTTTGAGCCCTGCTCACTCAAGTTAGTGACTTAGTGAGAACCTCTCTCAAAATAAAGTAAATAAATAAATAAAAAAGAAGTGTGTGGATAGCTCGACATGACAGCCCATATTTCAGTCCCCAGTACTGCAAAAGGGAAGCTTGATAAAAATGGAGATCACAGTTTTTGTAACTTATTTCCTCAAATAATATCTGATTCAAACATGGTAAAATGATAAAATTTGATAAAGCTGATTGTAGCACCCACATGTTTATTGTGGTACTCTTTATTGTTTTAAATACTTATCAGTTTCCATAGCCAAATGTAAAATTCTTTCCAATTTTATTCTTAGTGAAACTACAATGAACTAAACAATGATATTTGAGGGAGAAAGAGATCACCAATAGAATTGAAATATGTTATGGCCTAATTTTAGCAATTAATAACTTGAAGAATTGCAAAGTAGGATTGGTAGTTTTCTCTAAGTTGAGTATTGATGCAATAAAGCTTATACAAGGGGGAATTCATCAGAGTTTGC
This sequence comes from Petromus typicus, assembly GCA_004026965.1. NCBI lineage: Eukaryota > Metazoa > Chordata > Mammalia > Rodentia > Petromuridae > Petromus > Petromus typicus. Next base: position 28,450 of record PVIR01011100.1, on the reverse strand, counting down.
TTGAGTTTTAAATTACATTATTTTTGCATTCAACTTTTAATTTTTACTTAACTTTTGCAGATAATTTTATTGACTGTTTTGTTACTGGTTAACCATCAGATAAAAAGCATTATATTTAAAATAGTATCAAAATGCAAAAATATACCAGAACTTGTTTATTTAGAAAAATTAAGTTTGCTTCTGAATAGGATTTGTAAATGGTGGTTAAGAGTTGTCCATAGAAAGTTGAAAGGTAAGTGAACACTTCATTCAGAAAATCGTGCAACCCATTTTCACAATTTCAAGGATCATATAAATTTCTGAAGTTGTAGGTAGGCTATAAATAATCTTTTTTTTTTCCTGTTTAAAATCTCACAGTAAAATGTTTTATTCACTGCATATTTTGAGGATGAATGATAATGCTATTGAGCCAGTACCATTTGCTCATGGTAGAGTATGCCAATCTCTAAAATGCCAGTTTTGTAAAGGAAAATTGTGTCCTGAGAATGTCCCCAAATGTAAATATATAGACAAGTGTGTTTCTCATCAGCCTCCTTAAGGTGGGGCTTGAGAATGGTTATGGATTAGTTAAGACATAAGGAAAAGCGATTGGCAGTTAGGAAGGAATTAGTGCTGATGCAGGCATAGTCATACTTCATTAAATGTTACACCATGACCTACAGGCCAGAGATGTTACATCTATCTCTAAATTGGTAATTTTTTAAATTAGCTAAGGACAAGGGATGCAAATAGGCAGTTTCCAGAATTAAAAATAGGTAGCTTATTCAGATTTTCCCATGATCTAAATAACAATCGAGAGATAAAATGTTAATTTCCAAGTCTTTGTTGTTGTTGTTGTTGTTTTTATTTATTTATTTATTTATTTATTTATTTATTTATTTATTTTGAGACTGTCTTGGTTTGTAGTTCAGGCTGGCCCAAAACTCACTATGGAGCCCAGGCTAGCCTTGAACTTACAGCATTTCTCCTGCCTCTGCCTCTCAAGTGCCGAGATTACAAGCATGAGCCACCATGCCTAATGTTGTGAGAAGTGGTATAAGACATCAAACTTGGGACCTTGTGCTTACCAGGCATATACTGGAACCACTGAGCTAAATTCCTGGCCACTTTTTAAGGTTTTAATATTCTATCTTTACAGTCAAACATTGTCAAGAGAAACTACATTATGAACATACATTATTTTTAGCTAAACATGCAATTTTATTTTAGAAATATAGAACTAGTAAATATCAATGTTCCCATTCAACAATATACATTAAAGAAAATGATTAACTTGGATCTAACTAGCATCAAATAGAATTTATTCATTTTCATTTATAGTCTCATTCCCCAAACATTTATTAGGAATCTAAAATGCAGCTCAAATTAGGCCAAAACTACAACATAAAAATTTGTCCTTGCATTCTTGAAAAAAGGAGCACAAAATAATGTTTTCTATAATATATTATATTTGAATTGTAAAAATGATTAAAACATAAGAATAATAGTGTGTATTAAAACAAAACTATTTGGAGAAGGAAAATACTCATAAAAGGTGGTCAATTATAATGATTTCATTTAACAAATTTTTAGCTTTATGACGGTTTGAAAACATGTCATCAATAGAAATCATATTTAGAATTTAGAGTTTTGACCTTTGTCTGGTCCAGTGACATGCGGTATAAAACTTTCTGGGAAGCAACTGTTACAATTTTTAAAATAAATTATCTTTACTGGTACATTATGAATATACACCATAATCGCATTCAACATTAAGAGTTTGTACCAGAATATGACATGACTTGATTCTCATTTTTTCCCTTTTCCCCCCACCCTGCCTTCAGCCAACCCCTATATACACAATCTTTGCTTTATTTTTTCTTTATTATTACCACATTCATTTTCCCCTTATTATTTACACTTACACTCTTTCATTTTAAATATTTTCTACTTCACAATATCAACTGTACATACTACAACTCATTTGCAACTTCATTTTCTCATACCAGAGAAAAGATATGATATTTATATATCTGTGCCCTGTTTATTTTGCTTATGAGGACATCCTCAAGGTACATCCATTTGAGTATGAATGACTCAATCTTACTTTTAATGGTAGAGTAGTACTCCATTTTATAAAAGAACCACATCTTTGTCCAGTCTCCAGTTTGGGTTGTTTCCAAGATGTAGCAATCACAAACTGAGCTGATAAAAACATGGGTGCACATACGTCACTGTGAAATGACTCTTTTAATTCCTTTGTGTATATGCATGCCTAGCAGAGTGATGGCCTGGTCAAATGGGACCTCCAATCCTAGTTTTTTGAGGAATCTCCACCCTGATCTCCACAGAGTCTGGAGTCTACATACCCACCAGCAGTGGAAAAGAGTTTGCTTTTCTCCACAGCCTTGCCAACATTTGTTGCTGGCTAATTCTGACATGGCAGCCATTCTTTGTGGAGTGAGATGAAATCTCAGTATTGTTTTCATCTGCATCTCTCAAATGACTAGTGATGTTGAGCATTTCTTCATATACTTCTTAGCTGCTCTTACTTCTTCCTCTGAAAAGTATCTATTCATTTCAGATGCCCATTTTTGAATTTGGTCTTTAAATTTGGGTGGGCTGATTTTTTTAAGCTCTTTGTATATTCTAGATAGTAAGCCTTTGTCTGAGGAATAGCTGGTAAAGATTTTTTCCCACATTGTTGGTTGCCTTTTTGCTCTGTTGGTGGTTTCCTTTGCTGTGCAGAAGCTTTTTAAAAGAATAAGATTCCATTTGTTGATTTCTTCTGCCAATTCCTGCACTATAGAACTTTTGTTTAAGAAGTCTTTCCCTAAGCCAATGTCTTCAAGAGTTTTACCTAACCTGTTTTGCAGCAGGTTCAGTGTGTCTGTTTTAATATTTAGGTCTCATCCACTTTGGTACATGGTGAAAGAGCTAGTTCTAGTTTTAGTCTTTGGCAGGTTGTAGCACAGTTTTTCCAGCACCATTTGTTAAAGAGGCTACCTTTCCTCCATTCAGGATTTTTGGCTCCTTTGTCAAAGATGAGGTGGCTCAGTGTATCTGGAGTAGTTTCTGGATCTTCTAATCTACTCCACTGATCCTCAGATCTGTTACTTTTCCAGTACCACACAGTTTTTATCATGGTGGCTTTATAGTATAGTATAGTTTCAGGGTTACAATTTATATATGGATGAATTCATAGGTGGGGTTTGCAACAGTAGTTGGCTCATGAGGATATTGTAGCTGACTTCTGGAAGAGATTGATCACCAGGGAGCTGGCCAGGAAGGATCTGTCTTGCTTATTCCTCCCTTTACTCTCTTTACTCCCTGTCTGCTGTTCCCTCTGTAGCTCTCCTTCCACATCCCAGAGAGGCCATCCTGCCTTGGGGGCAGCTGACTCTGGACTGAGAAATAAGACAAAATCCACTCCCCCATTTAAATTCTGGATTTATAAATGTTCCTCAGTATTAATGGTACTAGTTAAAATATGATATTGAAAATACATGATATTGAAACATGTTAGCTTTTCCCCTTTATTTTCACTGCTTATATTTGATCTTCTTAGCTATAAAAATTTATGGAGCTCTAAGAATATTTTCTTAACTATTACTCAGAAACAATAATACATAACATTTTAGAAAAAGTGCATTCTTTAAAAAACAAGTGTTAGAGTTTTAAAATCAATAATATTGTATTATGTAATATGTTTCTTTATACATAAATTTTGAGACTCTCCTTATTATAAAGAACAAAAACTGACTATGGAAAGTTTTTACTTCCCAAACATTATATTTAGATGTAGAAAGGTTACTGTGTTATTGAACTCATAGCTGTTATTTCAAAGATAAAATGCTCTTCTGTTTCTAATTTTATGGGTTATTTCAGGTCTAAATATTAGTCACTGAATAAACTTCAATAAGGACACGGATCAGTTTTTAAAATTTTAATTTTCAAAATGTTTTCTGAAATTACTACTAAGGAAATATTTGTCAATCTGTATAATGACTAGATAATGATATATAATTAGTAGTAATTCAGGACTAAAAATACTTCAAGAAACAGCAAAAACCAATGTAGAATCAATTGGTGCCCCTAATTTCAGATTCTCAGAAGGAATTTTTTAGCCCAGCTTGGTACTTCTTCCTTTGCCAAAACATGGCTGCTAGGTCCCTCCAAAATGACATTTCCACAGATGTCCCAATGGGGGCCCACAGTGACTGGAGGATTACTAGAAAGAGAAGTTTATATAATTAACTTCAAAAGTGTTTATGTTAGCACAATTCAAAGCCATTCATCATTATAATAGGCACTGCAAGGGATGAAGAAGAAGCAATGTCCGCCTTTCAAGGGGCTAGTGACTTCCTGGTGAGAGCTTCTGGTGTGGGGATATACAAAAGAAAATGTCCACCTCTGGACTGTCCCCATTCAAAACGCATATGACAGCTGGTGAAAGGGACCGTGCATGTTCTATGTGGGCTTATTTTTTTGAAGGCCTGTTTTCATAAAGAAGTGAAATGTAAGATGATCTCTAAAAAATGTGCAGTGAGAGGTGGATATATGTGGAAATCATACTTAAATTGAAAGGAGTCAGATAAATGTATAGGTACACATCAGACTTTAGAATGGGAAAAAAGAATATTCCAAGGGCTAGCCTTGCTAAACTTTTAAAAGGATTTCTGATTAGCATATTAGTTGTATTTGTTAGTGAGGTTCAGTATAATAATTCTGTACATGTATAAAGCATATACTAACCAAACTAATTATTCACATTTCTCCTCCTTCCTAACTGCTAATAATCCCTGTTCTGTATCTCAATGAACTTTATAAATTGGCATGTAAGAACAAGGACATGCAATGCCTGAATTTCTTTGTCTGGCTTATTTACTTGAATGTAATAACTGCTAGTTCCATTCTTTTTCCCTCAGATGACAGGCTCATTTGTATTTATATCTCAGTAGTGACGGTGTGTTTGTGTGTGCAAGTGTGGACTTTTCTTTATTCATGCACCCATTGATGAGGACCCAGGTTCATGTCATATCTTTGTTCTTATGAAGAGTGCTTCAATAAACATGGACATACAATTTTCTATTTTTTATGCTAAATTCATTTTCTTCAGATATCTACCCAGTTGGAACAAAACAATCATATGGTGAGTCTATTGTTAGCTTTTGGGTACTCCCATGCTATTTTCCAATTTACATTTTTACAACAGTATGTAAGACTAACTTTTCTACATCTTTACCAACATTTTTATGCACCTGCCACTGTAGCAAGGCTGAAATTAGTCTCATAGTTTTCATTTGTATTTCTCTGATACCTAATGGTAGTGAGCATTTTGCAATTTGCATTTTTTCTTTTGAAAAGTATTTATTCAGAACATTTTCCCATTTTAAATTAATACATCAAGGCTTTGATAAATTTTAATTTCATATATATTTCAGATATTAACATTTTGATACACAAATAAATAACAAATATATTTTCTACTTTGTAGGGTGTAAAGATACTCTTGATTATTTACTTAGATATGCACAATTTTCTATTTTACTTTGATTAATTCTTTTCTTCCTTGTGTTTTTGTGATTATATTCAGGACAACATAGCTTCCACTATCTTGAAGTCTTTCCCCTATGTTTCATGTAGGCCTTTCACAGTTTCAGTTCTAAAATTTGTATCTTTGATCCATGTTGGAACTTTGATCGAATTGGCAAAAGGTGAAGATAAAGTGAAGTTTCAATCTTCTGTATATTGATATCTGGAGCCCCTCTAGCCTTCACTAAAAAAGCAACTAACCTTGTTCCCAGAGTATATTTGTGTCACTGTCGTGGAATCATTTGGCAGTAGTGCATGGATTTACTTCTAGGATCTCTATTCTGTTCTATCCATTTATTTGTTTATGTGCAAATAGTGTACTCTTTTAATTACTATGGCTCTATCGTGTATGTTGCAGTAGATGTTTCCAGGCATGTTGTATTTGATTGAGATTGATTAAACTGTTCAATCTTTTGTTACCATTTTTGTTCAAGTGTTGTGTAGAATGTCACTCACTTCAAATGAAAAACATTGATTCTGTAACTCACTTTGGAGGATAGACATCTTAATGATATTAAACATTCCCTTCTGTAAATTTGGGTGCACCTTCTATTTATGCATGTGTGTATGTGTTTTTTTGAGTTTGTTTTCATTGCTGTTTTGATATTTTCATTATGGAGAATTTTCACCACCTACGATGAATTCATTCCAAGTTTTCCTATTTATTTTTTGTAACTGTTATAATTGGCATTATTTTCATGACTTCTCTGTGAGTAATCTTGTTAATAGTAAATAAAAATGCTACTAATAAAAAATGCTACTAATGCTAGGTGCAGTGGTGCATACCTATAATCCTAACTTCTCAAGAAGTTGAGAAAGGAAAATTTAAATTTGGAGGCCATTGAGAAATTTAGTGAGATCTTATTTAAAACTTAAATTACAGAAAAAGTTATAACTCAGCCTGGGTTCGGTCTTCAGCACTGGACAAAAAAGAGGCAGTAATCATACAGAAAAATCTCAGAAGACTTACTGAACTGAATTTAACTTATTGAATTTTTCAATGAAACATTGCTGAATTCATTTATTATTTCTCACAGTCTTTTGGCAGCATATTCAGGGTCCATTGAATAAAATCATCCAAAAAAAGGAATAGACTTGATAACTTAAGATTCTCCCTTCTTTTTTAGTTTTTATCTCGTATGGTTTTGCTGATAAGAACTTTCTGTATTATTTTGAATTTAAAGAAAAACATGAAAGTATTCTTCTTAATACTGGCAGTGTATTCAGTTTTTCCTGCCATCGTGATGTTTGCTGTGAGTTAGTCATATATGGTTGTCGCTCTATTGAGTTACTATCCTTATCCCACTGATTTATTCAAGGTTATTTTCATGAAACAATGATAAATTTTAACGAAGAACAGAGCAAAAGTAAATTAAATAAACATAAAACAGCAAGACTTTAATGAAACATTTTTAAACAATATTGACAAATTTTAGCTAAACTACTAAAGGAATAATAGAGTGCTACTCTGCCATTAAGAAAGAAAAATTTGATTTATTAGTAAGAAAATAGGTGCAGTTTGAGTACATTTTAAGTGAAATTATTCACATATACAAGTTTAAATATTATATAATTTTTCTTATATGAGAAAGCTGAAATATAAAAGAGATCAAAATAAAAGATAATAGAAAATAGAGAGCTAGACTTTTCTCACATAGAAAGAGGATGAAGAAATGAAGGGAGGGGGAAAGAAAGGAGTTGCAAAAAGGAATTAAGATGTGCTTTGTATATCTACATACAAGGAATACAAAATATGTTTCTCAATATTAAAAATGGAAGAGGTTCAAGACATTGATGGGTGAGAGGATGTTAAAATAATAATATATTTAAGGATAGCAAGTACATAATAATTTAGAAGAAAAAATTGATTTAAATGAATCAAAGTTGTTATTATGGTCAAATACATTTCATAATGTCAGCACAACAGCTAATGTGGAAGTACAGCTTGAAAGAATACTTCCTACTTACTATTTTGTGGTATCTACATTAGGTAAATCATACCAAAACACATTCTATCTATGTAGTTCTCAAAATATTATAGACAAATATTATAAATTAGATATATGTTTCTTAAATTTTATACTGTTGAAAGAATTTCATTCATTTTTTTCCACATAGATTTGAATAATAGCATTTACTCTTCTAAGAAATTAGAAATTCTGACATAAAATTCCATAAAGTGTAGACTCCTATTTGATGACTTTGACAGCATCATAAATCTGTATAAAATGTCCTAGGTCACTACTTGCATTATCCAAGATGGCCATCTATGTTCAAGCTCTGTCTCTCTCATTCCTCTCTACTGCTCCCTGCTCTTCTATAAATACAGAGTAGCTCTTTCTATGTCTTTCGAAGTGTGTAGTTTCTTATGAAAGCTTCCAAAGAGCCCTCACGGTAGTGACAGAGGGTTTCATGTCCTCTCAGTCTCCATTGCTCCTTGACCATGTTTCCATTGATAATATTATATCACTCATTATCATTTTTTTAAGTACTTTCTCAGTTCATGAGAATGAATATTTTGAAATCAAAAACTCCTAGTAATCTTTAATTCTTATGTTTTTATGTTAGCATGCACATTTTATGTACAGTTAAGTAGTTTGTTGACTAACAGAATGACAACTTGTTTATTTTTTTTAATTTAACTAGTTGTATACAGTCTATATCTGACAATAGATTTGAAAGAGTTAGAATAATTGATCTCATGAATACTGGAAATTTCCAGAATTATATCTGGCTTCCTGTATATTTTCATTTTTTCTTTATTTCTCAAAAATAACTTTTTAAATCATTGAATGAGATTTTTGAAAACATTCATCATTTCTTTAGCACTTTATGTAACATTTTCTAAAGCAGTATTCGGATCTATTGTATGAATTAAGTAATGTTCATAAGTATATTTAACAGAATATTAAGAGATTTTACCATCCAGAAATCACAGAGGTGACTTATATGCATTTAATGTAATTAGTACATGAAGGAAAAATTGTTCTAACTCACATCATATAAATATATTTTACTTGTTAAAACTATAGTATTACACTGACAATAATAGAGTATTGATATATAAGACTGATATATATTGTAAACTATATGTTCAAATTGATCCTTCCTTTGCAACCACTGGTATTCTGAAGACTCATGTGAGTGGACAGTGCAGTGTTCTTGTCTGTGGTCCACTGTCGAGTATTATTTACCCCGTGATACCATGGTGCTCTGAGCACTGAACTTGCTGTCTTGACAAACACTCAGGAGAGAGTATTGTATTTCACATTATTAGTCTAGAAAAATATGTCAAAATTCAAAACTCCTTTTCTCCTTAACATATCACCTTCACATCATTGAATGGCTGAAACCCTAAACATGGCCATGAAATGTAGGCAGCCTCTTTGGAGCATAGCGGGCAATGACACAGTTGAGGTGCGAGCTCTTACTGCAAAAGCTCAGTGATGGAACAGAAAACCCAACATGTATCAATGGTGGCCATCAAAATGAAACGATGTTCTTAACTAAATATAAAAGAAAAATGAAAGAAGAAAGCACACAGAAGACAAGATGATGAAAACTAAATGAAATACTCACTTTGCAGGTAGATCTTCACACTGACAAATTTAATTGTGAAATGATGTTCAGTTTCACTCTTAATTTCCCTTTTGATCATTCTATATGCTGTCTTGTGGTCATTGATTCAAATATTAGTCGCTAACTATATATTCAATATAAAATTACCTTAAAAAAATATATATATGTATATATATATATATATATATATATATATATATATATATGTATATATATTTCTCTTTTGGACCCATTTGGTGTTTTAGAGAAGCTTGTGCACATTCAGTAGCAGGAGCAGGTGATGTTCCCCTGGACTGTCCAGCCTATTGCTTTTCTGTGTATCAAAGCCTGTCATTCTGCAGAGGCTTGGCTATTGATTGCAACTAAGAAGAAACTGAGGGGGAAAAAGGGCCCCACAGTACCAAAATGTGGCATGTTGCATGGTCACCAATTGTAAGACTACATTATTTTAGATTGCAAAGGAACTTTTGCAGCATAATATAATTCCATGAAATATATTTACTCACTTGAATGTAATTAACTGAACCTTAAAAATAGTAGGCAGCAAATGTATTAGCACTTTTATAAGGAAAGGAATTTTCTTCCCAGCTGCATTTCTTAGTAGTTCCTCTTCATTAATATGATAGTCTTAATATTTCTAATTTGCCTTTTGTTAGCCCACAATTAAATCTCTGTCCCAGTTTCTTTGATGTGGTATTATCAAAACGGCTTGTGACTTAATACATATTACTACGATAGGGCTGTACAAGGAATTTCAAAGATTTTCTTTTTACACTAAGATTTCTAACCTGTCCTCATCACTCAGTCTCTTTAATCCTAGGATTAACCTAGCTACATTTCTGCAGATCTTTTCTTTAGAAAGTCACAGTATCTTTTTGCTGTATTAAAAAGGGACTAACAGACTCCAATCAAGCCCTGACCCTGACAATGTGAAATGTGGCATTCACTCGGGTTATCGCACGTATCCATGTGGGACGTCCATACACATCCATTGCACACAGTGAATGAATGCTTTTCTGGGGATGCATTTGGAGTACTGTGGCTGTGATTCATCAAAAAACTATACTTCTATAACGGTCTCTCACAAAATGATGTGAATTTCCACCATTAGGTCGTCCAAAAATACTACACAATTCTTTCACATTTCAACCACCCCACTTCCACAGACTTTGTGTCTGTTTGGACTGAGAAAATCTAAAGAGCCAATAACTACATTTCCCCAACTAGTATTTTATTTTCTCTTTTATTACTAAAAAGAGAAAAGGAAGGAACCTATTCAGCAAATATTTCCCAATTAGGAACTAATTACAGTGTGATAATGAAATGATTAAGGCATAAATGACTAAGATGAGGTTCACATCTGAGAAAGCTAACCCAAATTTAAAGAACAGTTAGCAACTCAGATACAATGTCTCTACAAGACAGTTTTTCATTATTTGAAAATATGTTTTACTTACATGAGCAGTTTTATAAAGATATGTTCAAGAAGATCTAGTTGGGTTTTACTGTCCTTCCAGCTGTAGAGTTACTTTATTAGGTATCCAGCATTTTAAAATTACATATGCTCTTTTATTTGCTTATTTTCAATTATTATTAGTTTTAAAATTTGAGTCAGTAGGTTATATTTATCCTAGCCAAATATACTTTAAGCTTTTATTGTTCTTTTAAATTCAGTATACTTTGTGTATTTGAAAAAAACTACGGTAAATGAAAGATGGAAAAAAGCTCACTCCTAATTACCATAAGCAGATTTATTTGTGCTTATTTAAATGTTAAGAAGGAAGAAATGAAAATCTTTTAGTTTTTATTTATAAAAAAGCTTTAAAAAGCTATAAGTAAAATTCTTGAGAAAGCTACACTGACATGGTCAGATTTCTGACTTGGAATCATACATAGTGACTATCCCAAGTTAGATTTCTTCAAGTGTTATCACCTTACTGTGAACTCAGTATTATTTAAAAGACTAACATGAGGGTTAAATGGATAACTTAGTGTATTTATTTAACCTGTTTTGTGTTGAAAAATATGAAAGAAATTTATTTTGTAAGTTATATTATCAGAGGTTTTTTAATAATTTTTCTTTGTGGCTTAGGAAAACAAAACGTCATGAAATATCTAGAATTATATCAATTATACTTGCTCCCAGAAGATTAAATGCTTAAATCAGTTGCACGAATGTTCTCATGATCAAAAACTTATGACCAGTCTAAAATGTACAGGAAACAAGTCACATTATTAAAGTAAAATATATATTTTAGGTATATTTCCTGGAAATTAGGAGTTTTATTGTCCTTACCAAATTACATGTGTTATTAATTTCCAAAATAATTTTTTATCAAAAGAATACTTTTCAGAATACAGCAATAGTTATTAAAGTAAATTTCAGTTACGTGTTTTAAACTGAGTCATGATACAATGGAGCAAACTTAGAAATCTCCATCAATTATCTCAGAATCTTCAGCTACCCCCTTTCTCTCTTTGCTCTGTCTCTGTCTCACTCTGTTTTGTTTTCGAAGTATAATTTTGCAGATTAAGTATCAAGTGTAATTTATCAAATAATAGCAACAATTTTTCTCCAGAATTAGCAGTTGGATTGTGAAATAAAATTTTGCTAATTTGGGTCAGGGATTTTGCTCAGTGGTACCATGCCTACCTTGAAAGCACAAGGGCTCAAGTTTCATCCCCAACACTGCCAAAATAAATAGATAAACAAACAAACAAATAAATAAGCATGTAAGTAAATAATTCTGCTAATGAAATTTCTGTTTCAAAAATGGTAAGTTTAAAATAATTTACATAAGGCACCTGCCCTCAAATACATAGATGCACATATGCACACACAAACTCTGAGTATTTCTTTTAATAAGTGTTAGATGTGAATATTATAATTCTTTTTTATTTTCATCATTACATCAATAATTATTTGTAATTGCTTCAAGAAACTAGCTTATAATAAAAGTCCAGAATACGTAATACCCAATTATTTAAGACATATTATTTTGTGGAAAGTTGTCCTTAGAAACCAAGATGGAAGCACAACCAAGTTTTTGAAATAGATATGAAAACAAAACAATACAAGTATAGTTTTTACTTCATATGCATGTGTATGTTTACATGTGTATAAACATAATCTACCCATAAAATATTAGAGCAATATATATGTATATACCTACTTATGAGGTATGATCTGAAAGTGTGATGAATATTTAATTTTTTAAAGATTGCATTCCAAACCACATTCCCATTAATTCTCCTTGAAGTCCTCCTCACCACTTTGAAAACACCCATACCATTGTTCCTGGCACTTTCTGAAGCAGATCTGGAACTTCTTTTTCACAGTTGTCATTTTGGTGTTGTCCTGGCTGCCCCAGGCTGAGACTATTTAAATTATTTACTTTTCATAGATATATCTGTTCTTGTGAAGAGTCAGAAGTCTCTTCAGTGAATAAAGTGGGTGAGGACCTGCTGTACTGCTTTGGGGATCCCAGCTTCTCTTTCCGTTGGTTGGGCCTTGGCACCAACATATATTGTATTCTTAACTGTACTTTATACAGTCACTCAGGAAAATAAAAATCTTTATAACCACCGAGAAAAAACAAATGAAAATTTCTTTAAAATTGAAAATGAGGTGGAGATCCTATCTACTTGTCTTCCCACACTGAGTAAGGACTGCTGCTGCGTGGGCAGGCCTCAGGCATGTGGGCCTGGCTGCCACTCCACAACGCTTGGCCTCTTGAACATATGGATGCTGGAAAAACTTGGTTTCAACTTGCCAAAGATTGAAGCTAGCTCTATCTCTTTCGTCAAGCATTAAAGTAAAATCAGTGTAGATTAGAGAACTGAATATTAAAACAGAAATGCTAAACTTGCTGCAAAACAGGTAGATTAAGAACACTTGAAGACATTGGCATAGGAAAGACTTCACGAGCAAAACTACAGCAGCTTGGAAACTAACAGAAAGAATCAAGAAATTGGATCTCATTTTGCTTCTTCACAGAAAAAATAAATAAATGAAAATAAATAAATACCACAAGCAGGGAAAAAACTCAACCTACAATATGGGAAAAATAGTTCACCAGCCATTTCTCAAATAAAAGACAATTATCTAGAGGATATAAAGATCTTAAAAAAAAAAAAAAGCCCTAAAATTTAAAGACCCAATTCAGAAAGGGGCACTAGGAATGTACAGTTTTCAGATGAAGAATTAAATGCAGCAAAGAAATATATGAAATAATGTTCAATGTCTCTGATCATTCAAGACATGCAGATGAAAGCAACAATGGGATTCCAGCTTACTCCAGAAAGAGTGGCTGACATCATGAAACCATCCAACAGACAATACTGGCAGGCTGGGAGGAGAAAGGAACCCTTCCACACTGTTGGTGGGAATGTAGGCTAGTGAAACCATTTTGGAGAGCAGTTTGGAGATTCCTTAAAAAACTAGGATTAGAGGTCCCATTTGACCTTGCAATTCCTCTGTTAGGTATATACACAAAAAGTTAAAAGTGCACAGTGACATATGTGTAACCCTGTTCACAGCAACTCTGTTTGCAATACCTAAAACTTGGAAACAGCTCAAATTTTAATCAAGTGGAGATTGAATACAGATTTTTTAAATAAAATGGAGTATCACATAGCTATGAAGAATAATAAATTAATAATAAATAAAGTTTATTTTCAAATGAATGTATCTTGAAGACATACTCATAAGTGAAATAAATAGAACACAGATGTGTAAATAACATCTTTTCTCTAGTATGAAAAACTGAAGGTATAATTAACTACAAAAATATATGATAGGTGTTATGAAATAGGAAAAGAGAAAGGCCAGGTAGGGGAGGTAAAGAAGGGAAAGAAAAAACCTGATGGTTAAAGAAAAAAAAGGAAACAAACCTTATGTATATAGGGATGAAGGTTAAAGGGAGAACAGGAGAAAAATGAGAATCAAGGTATGTCACACACAGATACACATTCTCAATGTGGAATGTAATCATAATGTATTTATAAAATGTACCAATAAAATCAATTTAAAATATTGAAAATAAAACTACTAATGCATCCATCAACTATACATTTAAGCATAATTTGCATGAAAATGAAATCTGTATGTTGAAAAGATATTTCCACCCTTGCAGCAATACCTTCCAAAAAGTCAAGGTATAGGATCAACCTACCTGTCCATCAACAGGTGAATAGCCTGAAAATCTAGTATATTTACATTATTGAATAGTTCTCAGAAATTAGAAGGAAGCAAGTGCTCTTGTTTGTGGAAATCACTTTACAATACATTCATTATCAAACCATCATGTACGCTTGAAATGTCTACAATTTATATATGTCAAATATATAACAAATCTGGGGAAAATCCAATATTGTGTCTGATAAACATGCAGTTAATTAGTAAGGAGAGGAAAAAATGTTCTTTGTAAAAGATGAGATGAGTAGGGTAATGTAGAGAAAGAAATATATGTAAATGAAAATTATATATCTTAAGATGTACAGCAAGTGTCAGTATGCCTATACATTGCAAAATGATTACCACGATCATTGAATGATGCAATTGTCTATTGTGTAATATGTTTTAAAATGTGAAATCACCAAGGTCAAGATTTATTTTTTTCTGCTAGTACAATAAACTTCCAGTGAAATTCTCATTATAGATATACCACACTTGGCAACAGTTCTCATAAAAATCCTGTTCAAAATATCTTCTCTCTAATGCATAACTTTCTTGGCAGAGGGGAAAAAAAATCTTATTAGAAGAAAGCAAAATAATTTCTTTCCTTGTGAAAGGTTTCTAACAGTTTAGTCTCATCACTTCATTTCCTGTGCCTCTGAGCCACACTGCGTAGAAGTCAGTCCTAGTAAGTTATAATTAGACATGTAGGATAATTCTAATGATGTCTTACAGCTGATGAAATCAGTCTCAGCCCTGTCTACTACCTGATTACCATGGAAACTATTGCTGGCCAACCAAGTAATTCTGATCAAAAGGAATTATTATTAATCCTCCTAGTATACATTGGATAGGGATTTGCACAGCTTTTGTTAAAGTTTCTTGTGGAAGCTGAAAGGTCCAGTAAGGGTAAATATTAATGTGCTGGAGAGCAAGAATGGCTTAGTCTCCATGGGGCCCAACTGGCTCTCAGTCAATCAGATATTCACAGATTATAGGATCAGCCCTGCACTACCAGGGATTAGAGATAAACAGGTGAATTTGTAGACGAGAAAATCATTTCCAAAGTGGAATTAACCAAGTCATCGCCATGTCAAACTGAAATTTAAGCAAGAAAGAATGGGCAAGGCATTTGAAAATTGTGGAACAATTGTGGTAAATTCTAAGAAATCCGTTTATTTTTTTACTTATCCTTATCTGAATATTTGCATATGGTATTACTTAAAGTTTCAAAATTGTGAAGCCGGAATACCTAATAAATATTACCAAATATGGAAGACAAACTGAGCCCATGCATGTGTGTCTGCATGTGTGTGTGAGAGAGAGTGGGTGTGAGTTTGTGTGTGAGTGCATGTGTCTGAGTGTCTCCCAGAATGTCTAACCTATCCCGACCCTTACACAATCCAGATACTATAACACTGGGCTGCACCCTGCCGAACGAAAGACAGACCCTTAAATAAGTGAACTATCAGACAGATTTATGCCATCTAATGTTTTCCAAGCATTTATATTCAGGAAAAAATGCATAAAAATTAACAAAATTAATACATTTATAATTATTTTTGCCATGCTAGATTTTGGTATTATAATAAGCAACAAACCAAGCAAAAGTAGAAACAACATAGAAACTGATTTATTTAGAGCAATGAAAACTTAAATCCTTTGACAATTTAAAATTGTTCTGAAGATAATCTCAAAATTAAAAAGCTGTACCTCATTGATTATTAAAATATTATACTAATGATAACTAAAAATAAATTATGCTCTAGGTTCATGGATGAATGAAAGTACTTTAATGTGTTTGTATAGTATGTAAGATTATTTTAAATCTGTCAGTTTTATGAAAGAAAATTTTTTTAAAAAAACAAAACAATACTTTCTGAATTATTTATAGGCTGCTCTGATGTTACATGCTTCTGATGCATTTTGTGTTTTACTTTACTGATATGTGTGGTGAGACAACCTTTTAATACAGACACTCAGATAAAGCTTGAATTGGCATTTGTGCCATGTACTGTTTGGCTTACTGTGAAGTGGTGTGCTAGTGAAAGTTATGTAATCTAAAATAAGAAATAAGCAGATATAGCTGGACTCAGATTCTACCATATATACTTTTTGATAATGTAATAATATTAGTTATGAAGGTAAATTGTGCTGTTAATATGGATTTTTCTCCTCTCCCACCTCCTCATGTTTCTTCTTTTCCTTTTGCAATTTTGTTTGTTTTAATCAGTGTTGAAGTATTAAAAAAGAAAAGAAACAATATTTTGATGTCCAAATAAGTGCTATTGCTTGATTTGGAAGACTGAATGTTTCAACACTGAATTAATCTTGTATCACTAAAATAATATTTTATCTTAATATTATGTTGAAAGAACATGACAAAAAGATTTAGAAAAAATAAGACTAAATTACTACAAACTACAGTTAAATTATAATTTTAGCCAAGTAATAGATTTTAGTCTGAAATTTCAGGTCATCTTTTGAATTTTTTTACATATATTAAATTCCCTGTTTTGGAAGGATAACTTTCATGGATTCAGCTAAACACTTTTTAACTCTATACACTGCTACTCAATGAAAAGATAATATATGAGAAAGAATACTGTGTTTTATGCACTGGAGAAGAATTCTTATGGAAGTATGAGGTAGAATACTCACCACTTTTTTTTTTAAATTATCTTTATTGGTACATTAAATATACACATCATGATTGCACTCCATAATGGGGATTTGTACCAGTATAAGACACAACTTAATTCTCATTTTTTCCCATAGCCCCACCCACCCTACCACCCCCCCATATATATAAAATTTGTTTCCTTACTTTTTTGTTACAATCTCAACATTGTCACCACCTTTTTGTAGTTAGAAACATTACATGCGAAGCTATGATGTGGTTACAGACAGATCAATTTGTTTAAAAGTCATTTGCTTTAGATTAAGAACACAAATAGATTATTCTTCTGAAGCAATGGTATTCCAATTTGTTATTTGCATGTATATGCCTGCAACTCAGTGTAATCTCCAGGTATATAAAGAAATGATTTTAAGATTTATAATGAAGAAATCCAGATTCTGGATAGTAGATAAGAAATTTTGGACTGAGAAGTCATAAAACATGTACTACATCTCTTCTTTCATAGCTAACTTAGTACTTTCCATTATTCACCAATTAACATTCTTTCCTTAGTTCATCAAAAGCTATATGTATTTAAAAAGTACATATATATGAAAATATAAAAATATTACCTTAATGATTATTTTTGTCCTTAAAATCTACTGTAGAAGTAATTTTTAGCTTCTAAATCTGTTTTGATGCATTTGGAAATTTTAAAATAAGCCAGTGAAGTTAAAAGTCTACACATATATTTTTTTGAAAATCCTTTAGAAAATTACTTATGACTAATAAAAAGAATACTACAGTAGAATATATTTATTATTTTTCTTGCTTTGCAAACATCATTCTAAGAGTAAGAGAGCAATTTTCTTTTTCACTATACTTTGAAGATATATTTCTAATAATTTTTCTCCTGCCTTTAAGACATAGAAAACTGACAAGCAAAAATCCAACAGCAGTCCCTAAAATTTCTCCTGCTTTAAGAATGCAAATTTTATCTGTAGCTTTGGTGTATAATTTTTGAGAACACAAGCAATCTTCACACTTGTTAACACAGCTTGTCTGTCCATACCCATACAATATGCAGATAACACACTTCACTTGCTAGTGAAGCAACATCCAAAGACTGGTTTTAATGTTTTAGAGATGTAAATGGAGTGTATGGTAGAATGGCAATAAAAAAGCAATTTCATTTAGGAAAACTCATTTCTTAGTATATATCCTGTGAAAGGATATTGTTTGATTAAAATAAAAGACATTAAAATTCAATAAAGACAAAATGATCATGGTTGAAGGAAGTTGAGTCATTTTAAAGTTAATTACGCTTGTGGTTGATCTTCTGGCTGTGTGGCTGATCTAGGTAATGCAAAAGCTGCATGTTTCCACGAAGCCATATTATGAAAACAAAATAGGAAAAGTTGCTGTGAATGATGCAGCAGTTGGAACACATGGAAAGGAGGAAAAGTAGAAGTAATGAAGCATAGGAAATGAGAAAAACAACACGAGAGCGTCTTCTTATTCTTCAGAAAAATGATGTTCCAGCTATCTTTGTTAAACACTTTGATTAAAGGAAGTAGAATGGACATAACTCAGACTGCAAAGTCTTAAGTGTCTGAAACTCTACGCCTCACATTCATGAGCTACAGAATGTGCCTCCGAGTTGACCTCGCACATGCTTGAACTTATTTCCTCATCTACATATGAGAAATTACGGCAGCTCCTTTAAGAAAATCACACTACAAAGGCAACAAAGACGTTATAAAAGATCACATTTTAAAATTAACATAATTTCATGATCAGTAGCAGTGGGAAGAGTATTTTTTAATTAAATTGAGTTTATCGGTACATTTCAGGAATACATTATGATCGTGTTCCTCATTGACATTTTTGGGTTTCGCTTTGTAGTTCAGCCTGGCCCTGAGCTCAACTTCAAACTCACATCACAGCAATACTCCTGCCTCTGCCTCCTTAGTGCTGGGATTACAGGCGTGACCCACCACGGCCTGTACCGTGGTATGTGGTATTGATTGCTGCTGGGCAGGAGTCTCCACGCCCAGTATTGTATGTGATTACCGGGGGAGGGTCCTTGTGCTTGCAAGATAGGCGCCGGAACCACTGAGGTAAATCCCCGGCCCTTCATTGACAATTTGTACATTGTACAATGTACAACGTACATTGTGTATCTCGATTCTTATTTTTCCCACTATAATGTAAATATGATATTTGTTAGAGAAATTTACTTACCTTTAACCAAAAATCCCAATATCAAATAAAAGAAATTAATAGTAAAGGAAATGCTTGTCTAATTTCATGTGGCAATAATTATATATTTTCCCTTATAAATAAAAGTGGCAGTGACTTCAGTGTCAGTCCACATGCCTTCTGGAAATACACACATGCCAAAGCCTGTGTAAGGAACGTGCTCTACTGTCAAATGCTTCCATCCAATTTTTTTGCTGGCCTGGTACATTCGAGGTACATGCTTTCAGTTTGTAATAGCAACAGTCAGGGATGAGCTATCATCATGTGCAAAGAAATACATTTCTAATTTGTTTACTGTACAAAATTGCTTGTCAACTATATAATATGTGTAAGGACTCTTGCTGTTTTTATTTTTTATTTTTCCTTAGTTTGCCTGGGCATCTCTTGTCTGATTAAAGTTTATAGTTAAAATGAATTCTAACTTGCCCAGTAAATATGTACTTGACACATTAAAGATAAAGTACAGTTTCCATGAGCCTGGAGAAGAAACGAACTGAAGAATTTCACACTAAAAGGATTTTCTTTATCAAATCTTCTAACACAGTGGAGCTGAGCCCACTGTTTTAGAGAAACAAAACCAATTTGAACTTCATGAAAGTCATGAACAGCTTCAGGGTACATGGAGAAAAATGAGAAAGGTTGTATGCATAAAATTTTGTATAATTTATGAGATGACCTAAAGCTTAATATCAAAAAATAAAATTTCATGAACAATCACATGAACAACAAGCTCTTATTTTAAAGGATAGATCTAACCACACGTGTCAATGATAGTAAAATGACTAGCAATAACAACTCCAATAGCTAATATTTGTTCAGTGCTTACTGCAGACAAGTAACATGGTTTATGTTCATTTATAGGTTTAAATACATTTATGGTGTATATTATTTATTGACACAGATAAACATACTGCAATCATTACTAGAGTGAATAATTTACTTTGTGTAATTACCTTTTAATTTAAGAAAAAGGATAAGGATTATATAAAATGTCTTAGGAAATGTCAAAAGTGTAAATTAATATAATGAATCATGAAAATGTTAATGCTCCTTGTCTATTTTCTGGTCAGCTGAAAAGTACTGTCACATTATTCAACACATTTCCTAAGATGAGTAATACGTGTCTTTATTAAATTTTCTTTCCAAGTTCATGCAGCAAAGAAGGGGCTATTTCAGATGAAAGTCAGCTGAACTAAGGTTATCTCTGATTTAAGATATAAGATTTGATTAGCAATTAACAACAGGATGTTGCTAAAGATGAAGGGAACATACACATTTGTAATCTAGGAGCAAGGAGTTTTTTTTTTTTTCTATTACGTTATGTTTTTGTATGTATTTACAATATAAATACATTTCTTTATCATTTTGGATTTCCACTGTACCTACTTAACTTCGCTGAGGGTCAGTCTGTCTCTATCACAAGCACACTGAGGACTAGAGCTAAGGTCCCAGCATAGGGAAGAAGTCTTGTGCTTTCCCCTCTCTTTTTGAGTGCCTGCAGCCCTCAGTCTTCATTATGTTACCATCACTGCTGGTATGAAGATCATTTTGCTATTCTGACTTGGTCAGATAAAATGTTTTCCCTCCAATACCAAATAATTGCTAGGGCAATTTTTAAATTAAAAGTAAACTTATTACTGAACTATATTCAATTTTTTTAAATACCTATATCATGAGTACTTCACAAACTGAAAGCAGCAATAGAAACCTCCCCCAGACTAAGATGCAGAATATCCTAACTTCTCCAGAATCCCACCATGAGCCCTTTCCAGTTTCCTTTTGGACATATCTGCTAGTGAACATATGTGTAGTGCTATTTTAAGTGTGTACATACGAGTGTGGTTGTGGAGCATATGATATGTTTTTTTTCTCAGTTTCAGCAGATATTGCCAAGCCCAGTATTATACTGAAGACTTTATGCCAATTTACACTTCTGTTCACTTTCTGTGATATTTCTGATTTTGTCATCTCCTCACCAATGAACAGTCTATAGCCATTTATCCTGAAAATAGTCTGAGCATGATTTTATTTATATTTTTCTGAATGGCTAATATGGCTGAGCACATTTTTAGTCATTTAATTTTTGACTTACATAGTAAAAATCCCACCATTCCAAAGCATATGTCAAAGGCACCCTTGTTCTTACTTTCAGTAACGAAGTTATCATTGTTATAGTAATGACAGAGGCTTCTATTTTTCTCATTAAAGGATCATGTGAGTACAGTTGGATCTCTGCAGCTCCAAGTTCTGTATTCAGGTTTTGCATCTGCAGACCCAACAAACAGCAAATTCAATTAGTGAGCATCAAAATATTTGAAAAAAATTTGTTTGTACTGAACTATTTCATCATTATGAACAACACAGTGTCATAGTTATTTACATGACATTTCCATTCAACTGGGAAGTCAGTAATCTGATGATGATTTAAGATCTATGGGAAGATGTGCACAGGTTTTAGGAAATACCATGGCATTTTTCACCAAGAGACTTGATAAATTATAGGTTTCCCTGTTAACAGGATTGTGAGAAATGATATAGCTAAATTTTGATAGTTGCATTTTGATAGCAAAATACAACAACATAAAGGACCTTTATTATTAGATATATACCAAAAAGCACTTTCTATTGTCTACTGAGCTCAACTTTATTTTATAATTTTTCATTATGAATTTTTGCAAGTAACAAAATTTGTAGTTTTAAAACTAATACTGGCTGTGAAGAACCCACTATGAAAATCCTAAAATACAATGGGGTTAAATGTTGCTCATAGTTTTCTCTCAATTTTCCTTTGACTTTAAAAAATTGCAATTGAATATTTTTTATATCTATTTTCAATCTAGAGGGGCAGAGGCAAGGCATTTTAGTTTTATGCCAATGCTTTCAGAAATTTAATTGAAATTAAGATACATAATAGGTTTCTTCAGTCAGTTCATTGTGGAATAAAGTAAAGTTTCAACTGCATTTAGAAAAAGAAAAAAGAGCTCAAAACATAGGAACTAGAGTTGAACAATCTAGAGCTATATTTAGGAAAACTTGAGTTGGTTTTGAAACCAAAAGGTAGGTTAAAATTTAAATGACTCTCTAGTACTAAAAAGATTTTGACTACTCTCTCAGACTAATTTTTGCTACTACAACAGAACTCCTTAGACTGGACAGCGTGTAATAGTCATTTAGTTTTTCCCAGTTCAGGAGTCTGGTAAATACACAAGATCAATATGCCAGCACCTGGCAAAAACCTTCATGCTGTGTCAGATGTAGCCAAAGGTGAAGGTAGAAATTCGAAAGCAGGCCTGACTTCAACCTTTCATGATGGCACCAAAGGAAGAGCATCCTGTCACTTCCTAAATATCCTGTCCTTTCACACTCCCAAAGACAAAGTCCAGTTTCAATGTAAGATTTTCAGGGGACAAACATCCAGCCTCTGACCACTTTCTCTGACATTAATTTAAATTTTAAATACTATTAATCCCTAAAGGAAATGGGAGAAAGTGTTTTATTCTTATTATTACTAGGCAATGACTTTTTATATTAAAATACTTTTAAAAATATTAACCTTGCTTTTGTTGAAATCCTAACATTGAAACACACGTGCCATCTGAAAAAAGAGGGGGAGAATCATTCATATCTAGAATTCTGTTATAGATCTAACGACAAAGTTCTATAGAAAAGAAAATCCCCCCTCAGGTTTTAGAATCCCTTTAAAATCCTGAAGCATGTATGTTTGAGGGGCCTGAAAGAAAAGTTATTTTTCATGATGTGTATATTTAATGTACCAATAAAGATTAAAAAAAAGAAAACTTATTTTCTTAATTGCTTAGTTATTTGTGATTTTTTACCAATAGCTAAAACAGAAAACTTTTCGAACTCACTTGTAAAGCCACCATTTTAATACCCTCAGGCACTGTATGTCTTCATTCTTCCTTGTCCTTAATGAATTCAATTTTAATAAACAGTATGTGAAAGTTGATTTGCTATATATAATACTAAAGATTTAGCATGCGAGTGAACATGAAATGAATTAATCTTGTGGGAGTTATTAACACATGTGAAAGCATTATCACAGCTTTAACATATTGGTGACTTTCATATACTAAGTTGGTTCCTAAGATAAGAAAGCAATTAGTATATAGCTAATGCAAATGTTATGATAAGACTTTTATACTGTATTACGAGCTTTGATAAATCCCTGGTAGTTTCCATTTAATAACTGATTTATAGACTCTAGATAAAACACTAACACCCACAGTGGACATGACATTAAAAGTCATAGATCCTATTATGCTTTTTGGTAGAATATATTTCTACTTAAAAGGAAGGAGTACATAGAGACATAGTTGGTTGTCAAAGCTCAAAAACTCGGTTTCATTTAATTTTTTAACTTCAGATTGTGAATAATTTTACTAGCTACCCTTTTAGAGATAGAGGCTATATCATTCTCTCCACCATGCACTATATCCAAATGTACTGAAAAAATTAACAATTTCATAAGCAATATAATGAATCCCTTAGGATTAATGTAACCTATTTAGAATGACTTTCTTGACTTGTGATGTCTGAACTTTTATTTTTATTTCCATTCGTAGATTGTGCTACCACTGAAACCTATATGGAACTCTATGTAATCAGAATTTTCTTTTTTGCAATATTTTTTCACACAGTAGTATAACTGAAATATTTTGTGCGTAATTTTCTATTTCATAGACTCAGAAATGACTGCTGAACTCCTAGAATATTGTAGAAACTTGCAGGCAATTATTTTTTTAAATGGATAAATGAATTACTTACGATTTAATATTGAAAAATACATATTAAATTAAAATACCTGAATATTCTTTTCAATGTATGTGCATGCTACTTTAAAAGCTCTATCTTTTATAATTTAATGAGATTAAAAATACCTGAGGACAACTTGTACTGTAAAAATTCCAGTTTGTAGCCTTATATTTGTATCTGCTAAACAAGTATTAATCATTCATTATTTGCCAAGGACCCCATTCTGTTAATGGTGAAACTGTTGAAACAAAAAATTCTTCAAGTTGATGTACCTGACTTAAAAGGCACAGAATAATGAAATGAATTCATGATTTATAATTTTAAGTCATTTCACCTCTAAATAAGTTTACTTTAAAAATTATAACTTGACTATGAAAAAGGAGAAATATTATCTGAGATTTTGCATTTCCTATGATAAAGGTCAGGTGATTATACATGATCCAATATCCCAAAGGAACTTTTTTGAAGTTAAAGAGAATTTATACAACTGATGAATATAGAATTACAGTGGAAATATAATTATAGCCCATGGTTCCTAGTTTCCTTGACTGCTATAAATCAACTAAATAAAACAATTCAATATGATAGTTTACATATGTTTATAAAGATACTTACAATATGATCCTTTTCAGTAGAATATTTGTTTTTTATTTTACCATGTAGCTATTATTTTCTGATTAATTACGAACTAGATAAATTCTAACTAGCTATAAACTAGATACATTGTTCAAAATAAGGAAGATTTTTATTAGTGTTCAATTACATTTTAATTAAGATAACTGTCATGATATCATTTTTGTACATGATGGTTACTTAGGTTTCCAAGAGACCGATAAAATATGAGAAAATATTACTTGGGTAGTAATCATAAATATGGAATTCTGGAAAATTAAAATGTTCTAAAATTAAACCCATAATTAACATGTATTATTTTCATTAACATTTGGCAAACATTATTGCAAGCTAGTTTGATATAATTTAATTGATGAAAGTTTTAATTGATATTTAATAAGTATATAGATTAAAATATGAGTTGGTTTGTCTTTATTTCAAAAGACAATTACCTGCTTACAGATCCTTTTCATTTTAAGCTGTATAAAAATAATAGTATTTTATTATTCATCTAGTCAAAAGACTAATGTTTGTGTGCGTTACACTTTACAGAATTTTCCAAACTCAGAATTTACCTCCTTGTAGTAAACTAAACATCCTTAAGATATAGAGCTTTATACACCTTGGATGCACAATCTAACCTGGGGCTAAATGCATATGGGGCTGCATGCCCCCCTGTAGGTCAGGGGTGTGCAAGCTGGCAAATAAACACTAAACTGACCCGAGTTCACCATTTCTCCCTCATAAACATACTTTTTTTTTATAACAACCACTCACAGTTCTCCCTTCTTGCTTTCTCACGTCTCCATTTCTCTTTACCAGTAATGACATACTAATAGTGAGAGGGTCCCGAGAGATGAAAACGGCCCTGTGTTGATATTTCTCCTGTATTAGTTCATCTGCCTGATTTGACTTTCTTCTACATAGACTCTTGTTTTCTAAGTGTCCATAAAATTCAATGAAAAATTACAGCTCGCCTGTCCCACTCATTAGCCATGTGATCTGTAGTTTTCTTTTTTAAAATTCCTAGTACCTGATGCATCCTCAGGTCTCTGTCCAGTTAGCTTTGGATGATGAAGAATTATCACTTAAATTTTGCTAATTATTGAATTTTGAAAAGGTTTAAGGAACTTAATCATTTTCATCAAAATGAATTATATTCAGATTATTAAGCATGCTATCACATTTGTGGTAAAATGTTTGTGATTATTTATTACTTTGAAACTTCTATATTTTATTGCTGGCAGCTTGCTTCAAGGCTCAGACAGTACTGGGTCATAACTTCCTAGAAATGGCGTTTAGTGCCTCTGCCAACCCAGGGGGCCTTGTTAGGTGGTTCAGTGGGAGTATTGACTCACTAGTGCCTCATATACCATCCAATTCTATAGTTCTTTTTAACTGAGTTTTAACTAAAAACTTAAAAAATAACTGTGATCTTTATCCTGGAACACTTTGTTACATAAGTAGGAATTATAGATATACAGAAGCAATTTTGCTTCCACACAAAATTTGCACTGAGGAAAAATTTGTGGCATTAAATTAAAAAAAAAAAAACAATAAAAACCTCATTGAACATCTTTCTATATTCTATGTGGACCTGTGAAAGTGAAAACAGTTAAGTGGTGTAGTTAATAGTTATAGCCAGCATTATTGAAAATCTGCTTATTGAATATATTTATTTGTAACAGAGTCTATAAAATTGTATCAGAGAAAATGATGCGACACAAACCCTAATGAAGGCCAGATGTCACTGAAATCCAATCATTCACGTCCTTGCAAAGCTGTTTTTTCTTTACTTCTTATCCCATATTGCCAGTACCTTTGAAATGATCACTTGATTTATCTATATGTATCTTGGTTTTATAATATAAGACTTACAATCAAAATTGCTCTACATCTATGTTGATTTTGATAAAAATGAATTGATCATATAAATTAACATTTGCAAATTCATTGCACTATATACTGGTACTAAAAATGGTAACTTTGTAAAAGGCTTTAATATATTTATTATGTTAAAAAAAAAACCCTCCACATATCTGTGGGATAAACGTATAGTTCACATAAACTATACTCTTGTTAACATAAACAGTTGGAATAAATGAGTGAAACAGAGTGAAATGTAAATAAGAGTTTCAAGTTTGCCATTTTGTGGATTTGATTAATTTGTTTGTGAGCCCATTTACTGCACTGTAAAGTAAATTGAGATCTAATGTTTAACTCGGAAAGTTGATGTACTAACTAATCAGACTAAGATACGGAAAATAATTGTGCTGTTTTTCGCACATAAAAGGTGCTAATCTCCCATTAATGAATCAAAATAAACGCAAACTTTACTTCTTTGAATACAACATACGGTGGATGAAAGGCTGTATCTGAAACATAGACACCAATCTGTCTTGACTGGAAAATTATTCTCTCATCGTTTAAAACCCATGTATATGTTGTTTGCACCAATTTTTTTCAGTAATAGCCTTGGTGAAACTTGACGTTTCAGTTGTCCTGAAAAAAGTGCTCAAAGATCCATGGTGTACGTCACTCCCAAACTGCGTATGTGCAAACTTTTTTTTGTGCCTGTGTATTCCAACAGCCCCGTGTGACTTCAGTAATTAAAAACTCTAACTTTTCTCCAGCTTTGGAGAGAAGGTTCTTTCATGCCCGGGACACTCAGATGCCACTTCGGGTGTCTGACTCACTTCATTCTGCTCATTCAGCTCTTTTATTACGGTTATCTGCCCGTGACAGAAAGGAACAACAGGCAATCGCTGTTTATCTCAAAGTTAAGAGCGGGACGAGAAAGCAGGAAAACAAAACCGCTCGCAAGACTCTGTTGTGTGGTGCTCCTTAGCCATAAAAACAGTCCAAAGCCTCACTGTCACTCAGTGTATGTTTGCTGAATGAATAGATGAGCACACTATGTTACTGCTTCACTAAAAGAACTTAACAGCATCTTTAAAATTGTACCGTTCACTCTCACACATCACCAGGAGCCCAGGTTTGCGGGGGTGAGGAATGTAGAAGACCTAGTTTCTCATTTTTGCACTACTTTTAGCTAAGTTTATCCTTACTATTACCCAAATTTATTATATTTATTAATGTAGAATGGTGCCCATGACATATATGAAGTGAATTCCTAGGTTAACATGAAGTGTGTGGCATGATAATACATGAATGTTTCATGACTCATGGGTAATATAAGCCATAACATTTAAGAAAGCTTTGATTGTGCTGTGATTTTTATTTCTCTGAATATTTATTAAGATGGAATTTTTTGTTATAAATGTAAAAGCTGTTTGAAAGACAAAGGAAGAACTTTTACTTTAAAAAAATGTAAAATTTGAATTCACTTCCATACATATTTTCGTCTAGTTACGGTATGACATATTATCTCGGATCCTATTCACTCATACACCTAATGATTGAGTGGGCTGATCCGTGTTAGCAGTGGCATCTGCAATGTTGCTGGGAGGCTGTGCGGTGCTCTGGAATCCGGTCTGGTCCCTGATCTGTCCACTTAAACGCTCTTTATCAAATTGTCCTTGACTGTCAACGGCAATCCTTGCTATGCCCTTGTCTGTTAGTGATTCGAACCGGCTGACCTCAGTTTTAAGAACTTTTAAAATAACCAGTCAATTTTTTTTTTCCTTTTTCTGTTTCTTCTTTAGCTGCAGGCCATTGTTCTGCGTCCTTCTGTCTTCTGACATTATGAGTGATGTCTTTGCCTCAGTCTCAGGGTTACCTTGAAGATATTTATAGACCACGTTCCAATGGCCCTGGGGAAGCTCTTCAGCGTGTACTCTTCATACTCAGTGTTTTCTATCCTTCACACTTCATCCCTTAACATATTTTTTTTT
>PVIR01011099.1:32286-48186 GCA_004026965.1 Petromus typicus | reverse complement strand
ACATTATGAAACTGCCTACCACATTAAACTTCCTGAACTTCTCCAAAATAAAAGTATCTAATTTCTCTATCTAAATTTAGGAAATATTTATTCTTTTTCTGATGAACTCATAATTTTGTTTTGATATTGTTTAAGTATCAAGAAGAATAGAAAAGCAATGTTTGGCACACCCAACTATTTACATAACAAAGGAAAGACAATATGCAGTCACTGTGGCTATTGTTCTGCAACTGGATGTGAAAATATGGCTGTGAAGTGAAATGTTCTTCCATTGTTTATTTCATACTCCTTTTGGTTTCAAGGGCCAGCTCAGCTGTACTTGGTTCTTGAACTTACATGATAATGAAAATTCATTTTCCAAGATCTGCGGGATAGGTGATCTTTTCTTAATATATTATATTACTTCGATCTTCTATTAATGTTTACTGAAAGACACAGATCTGCTGATAGCCAGCTGAGGCATGCCCCGGCCATCACAAACTCTACCTTAGCAAGATGCTGCTGAACCAATAGAAGTCAGGAACAAGTGACCGTCTCTGATGAGGCACCACGCTGTAATTCACCAGTTCAGTGGTGAACCTGCCGTCATGGAATAGCTACACTATGAGAACAAGCCAAAGCAAAGCTACTGTCTTGGTCCTTAGGTTATCGCTGCAAATGCAGCACCAGAGGCAGCCTAGTCGGGTGCAGTAAAGGGAAACCCATGTCTCTGTGCCTGTAAAACACTGTCCTCAAAGTTCCTGTACTAATTGATCCATGAAACCCTGGACCACACATTAGTATGGCAGAAAGGGAGGCCAGCTGCCCCCAGATGAGCTGTCCTTTCCATCTGATAGTCACAAGCTCATGAACTGAGGTTGTATTTGGGGGTTCTGGGGTGCTGGAGTCACCTTCTTGCAGTGGTTCTAGGTTCCTTCTGTCCTGAGCAAAGAACTGATTAAACCATCGCAAACGGCAGCAAGGTTTTGCATGTCCTAAAGTAGGAAAAGCAGCAGGCTCTGCTCTCGGCCCATTCTGCCAGGTTATAGCAGGAACCTGAGGGAACCAGTAGGGTGCTCACAGGTCACCATCCGTGGCTTTTCTGCTCCTCAGGGTGGCCTTGGGTCCAGATCATCTTATCAAACCTGCTGGAGCTCTCGCAAGCTGCTTATCTGCAGCTTCCGGGCACACGTGCTGGGGTTCCATCGTGAGCAGGTCAGGCTACTTCCGCAGCCAGGCTGCCACTCCTTGGGCTAAGCCCCCAGCTTATGAATGAGTTCAGTCCTGGACAATTGTGCTGAAGTCAGATTCATTGGCAAACTCACAGAATGAGTCTTCCACAGTGCACATGTGAGAATTTGCAACTCAAAGTTTCACACACCAGAGATGTACGTTACTCCTGCCTCAGGTCCACCATGAGTGAGTGTACCTTGGTGACACACACCCACGTGTTCAGTCCATTCTCTCCCAGGACTGCCACTAATCTCCTCTGACTTCTCCTGCCACAGTCTTTGTACCCTTCCACATGTTCTAGTATTTGATACCCCACATTGTTGCCCACCTCAGGCTATTTATTTCAGCAAACACTTACAGAAATGATTTAAATAAATCATTCTACCATTGGATGAAATAGTTTTCAATTGCTTGATTTTTTTAGTACCAGCGTTATCATTGCATTATTCAAATTTAACTATTTTAGAACTAACTCCAGTACTAACAGCACACTATCAGATCAAGAGAACAGAAGCAAATTATTCTAATTTGTGCTGCTCTAAAAACAAGACAAAACAAAAATATAATTGAGTATTTTTTAAAAAACATACCTTTCCTGGCTATTTTTTAAGTTTGCCCTCAAATTCACAGATATCCTCCTGCTTCAGACTCCCAAGTGCTAGGATTACAGGCATGCAACACATATCTGGTCTAAAAATATGACTTCATTTCATGATTTTTTTGAGACATGGTGTTGCTTTGTAGTTCAGGCTAGCCTTGAACTTACTTCGTAGTCCAGGCCAACCTTGAACTCACAGCAGGAGTGAGTTTGCCTCTGCCTCCCAGAGGAGTGCTGGGATTACTGGTGTGATTCCACCACACCTGGAATGATTTTATTTCTAGATTTTTTAAAGCTTCCCAGCCAAAGGTCAAGGTGCAGCTGATCTGTATCTGGGGAAATGACAGCTTCTTGCTGGATCCTCCCAGGGAAGAAGGCTCACAGAGGACAGGCTGTGTCCTCTGTGGCAGAGCCCATGGCAGGGAGAGGGCTTTCTACAGCCCATATACAGATAAAAATCACAAAAGCTTCATGATCGGATCTCTTCTCTAGAGATTTCACCAGGGTGGAGTCCATTCCAATCACATCATTAAGACAAGTAAATATTACAGAAGCTGCTTTGGAAGTGCATCAGGTCTTAGCATAGGACTTCTGCACAGTTCTTGCCTCCTCAGAGTACCAACACAGAGCTCACTGATAGTTCGATGTCACTGCAGGAATACTGTCTTCTGGACCTCTATCTTGCGAGATCACATGCATGATGAACACTGCAGGATGTATGAACAAATCCTGCTGCACATGTGGCACGGGTTGTGTAGATTTCAGAGCTCACATCCTTTGGGTCCAGAACAGACAGAGTCACAGAGACGTACTCAAATATCCACAAACTCCATCTGGTAATCTTAACTTAACCTAATATTTCATCATCTTCTGTACACAAGAATCCAAAATAAAAATTTACCTGAAAAATGTCATTTATATTAAAATTATAATTTATTGCAGATTAAGCTAAGTATATTAATAAACCTAGCTGAAGATATGTAAAAATCATTTCATTAAGTTTTATGTTTTTGTTTCTTTATTAAAATCTACATCAACTGCAAAGAAGTTGTTTTAGACTTCTTCATACATAAATTGCTAATTTAGGAATGGAATTCTATTTTTCTTCTTTAATTTGTTTTTCTTGTAATGTATAATAAAATGTCATTATATGTTATGCTTTAGAAAAAGGTAAGTTAAGATGTTAGAGAAAGAATAACATTAATTACATTTTCTGTAATGTGGTATAGATTTAAAATTATTGAGAAAATTGTGACTAATTTATTCCAATGTTATTCATGATCAGTTTTATGACCTACTGCAGGATATCTCTACCATCTTTCAGTACCAGCATCATCTTTTTGTTTTTTGTAATTAGTGAAAAAGTAGTGATATGGCCCTTGAACACCATGTGATTAACATGTTCTAAAAACCCTTTACATAGTTTTTAACATCGGGTTTTAACATCAGTCAATCTCTGAGTAAAATGTCACCTTATGGATACAAATTATTTACTTTTTTATTATTAAATTTGGATTACTATTCTCTAAAAGATGCTTTAACTTATTTTGTCACTTGTGAATTGAACCATTTTTAAACTTGATCTATCAAAATGTAAGTTTTTACTCATTTTTTAAAAAAATTGTTTAAACCAATAAAACACAGTTCCTATGTCTTTGGATCATTCTTATTTGTCTAAGAGTCTTTTTGCACTTCCTGAACATGTGATGTTCCAGACTTACTTTCCTTTCGTTGACCACTCACCTAGGCTGTTCAGTGAGGAAGTGTATTTAAACACGAGATTCTGGCCATTGGCTTCCTCATGACATGCTTTCATTACTAGAAGTATCCACTGGAACATATTCTTCCAGTGGATAAAGATGAAACATGGATTTTATCCAGGAGTACATGTAATAATTCCATTGAAAATTTATATCATTGGCCTCCTTTAAAAATTATAGGGTATTTGTTTTATATTAAGATAATCTAAAAACATTACAAGAGATAAAATTTAAGGAGTTTATAAAAACAGAAAAGATAATATAAATGATGCTCATCACCTAAAACTATCACGGGATTCTCTCTGATGTGTAGTATTGAAACTTGTGCATGTGTCACATAGTTCTGTGAACTCACCCCTGGACGGAAACAGATTGTTTTCATTGGGTACTAATGCAGTATACTTCCAGTGTGGATACCCTTTGGTGTAGTGATTTAATTTTCTTCAGGTAAAAGCCCAATCACATCTGCTGCTGAATAACACCTCCTTCTCTTAGTTGAACAAATCCATGTAGCCTTTCTAGACATCTATCCTCTTACATTTTGTCTAAGAATATGATTTTATTTCTTTTTTGCTTTTACATTTCTGAAGGATAGCATCGGTTGATACAGTATCCTCAGTTGAAAATTTTTGTTTGTTAATTTTTTCTTCATTGCTGTAAAAATCTCATTCTATTCTTTCTTTGGCTGAACGTATTTGTAAGAAGCACTCTGGGGGGACTTGTCATTGTTTATTTCTTTTCTCTTTCTGCCTTGGAAATCTGCTCTATAACTTTGTGCAATTGATTGTAAAATGTCTTATGGTAGAAGTGTTTGAATCAAATTGGACTAGTGACTTTTTCTCATGATATATAAATCTTCTCAGTAAGAGTCAGTTGATTATTTCTATGAAGCAGCCATTTGTGATTTTATTATCAAGACATTTGATGACAAATAACCTCTACACTTGCTCATTTTTGTAGTGGCGCAAATTTTCCAAAAACTTTCTTACTTCTTCTTCATCCTGTGTTTGTTTGTTTGTTTGTTTGTTTGTTTTTTCTTTAAGGTTTTTTTGAGACAGGGTCTCACTTTGTGGTTCAGGCTGGCCCTGAGCTCAGCCTCCAACTCACATCACAGCAATCCTCCTGCCTCTGCCTCCCGAGTGCTGGGATTACAGGCGTGAGCCACCACACCTGATACTGTGGTATGTGGTACTGGTTGCTGCTGAGTGTGAGTCTCCACACCCAGTATGGTATGTGGTTACTGGAGAATCGAACCCGGGTCCTTGTGCTTGTGAGACAGGCACGGGAACCACTGAGCTAACTCCCCGGCTTTTCATCCTGTTTTTTATTGTACTCAACCCCATTGTGTATTTTCCCAGTGTGATCTCACTGATTCTCTCTCCCATTTCATATACCTTCCAGTAATGCCTTTACTGCATTTTTTAGTTTAGCTTAACCCGTTTTCAACTTAAGGATTTCACTTGCTTTTTTATTCTATTCAGTGCTGCCTAACAATCTCATGGTCTCACATAATAGGTGAATATTATACCCCTGCAGGATGCTACATCGTCTGCATACTTTTGTAAAGTCCTACCATCTCTTTGTTAACATGCTCAGAGTAGTGATCGTGTACTCTGCTTTCTCCAAGCTTGTTGATCACCCTTTTATCAGATCCTTTATACTTAGTTGTTCCTATACTATCTGGCCAGGTTCTTACATTATTATGTGGGCTCAGAGTCTCCTAACTGCTCTCCTGGTGATTGTGGACATTCAATATTTTCTGTGTATTGACATCACGGGTATTTATTCTAGTTTTTCTCATCTAAATTATTTGTGCCTTTCTCTCCATAAACAGCAAGAAGTCTGCTTATTTTCTCTGAACGTGTAATTATTTGTACTGTTTCAGCACTGGACAGTTCTCAAGTTCAGATTTGCAGGAAGTCAGCTGTTGGTGCCTTTTCACTGTTGTATCTCTAGAGTACAATATAAGCCCCCATCCTCTCAGATCCACAGAGCATATTATTCAGAATGAGCCTAGTGAGTACCTGGAGAGATCAGTCCATCCTTGTCAACCTTTCCTTGGCCCAAGCTCTGGGAAGAATGGCCACGAATGGCCCAGTCTCCACCTTCTGTGTGATGGTTAGGACCACTAATGCTGGAAAGTGTGTCATTCTGCACTCACAACCTAACAAAACTAACATTTCTCTGAGGTATGACCGAGCCCCACCCTGTTACGCACTACCTACTGCTGAGGTGGACTTGTGGCCGAAGACATTGTAACCAGAGGAGGAGATACTAACATAGGACTCAGTCTATTGGACTATGACATTCATTAGGATTTCCTGTCATGATTACCCTTCATGGCCAAATACCACCAGATAGGGTAGTGATGTAGATGAGGACCCAATGAAATGTTCTTATTAGCCAGAAAATACTATAAAGATTTGACCAATGAGAAATGACTATATAGCCCATCAGATGCTTAAAAATATTTAATATAATAAAAGATACATTATCATAAATCTTCCTCAACATATGAAAAACACTTGCAATCATTCTTGGCAATGTGATTTTTTATTGTGATAGGATTTAAAACATTTAAACATTCAGTGCATTTTTTATCACCCTCTGAAGTTTGCCAAGTTATCTGTCTTTTAGTCTTCAAAGTTGTTGGCATTTCTAACGTGATGTGCCACATGCTGCGTATTCAGTGTTTCCCTTCTGCTGCTTCTATTGTGGAAAGAACGAGTATGAAGACAAATTAAATTCGCTACATAAAAATGCACTTCTCTAGCAATGTTCTCTTCTTCCATTATAAGCTTTAGCGGTGCTAGTGGCTATTTCAATTGCTAGTTAATTGCCAAATTTAGAAGGAAGCTCAAAGTCTAAGAACTGTACACACTAGGAATATATGTATATGCATAATATACATATATGCGTATATGTTCATACATATATATACTTATATATTCATACATATATACGTATATATTCATATATATATTCATATATATATATATGTGTGTGTGTGTGTGTGTGTGTGTGTGTGTGTGCAAACATTCCGAAGAGAGAAAAGGAAAAAAATTAGCAAGGAGAAAAAAAAAAAAAACCCTCTCCTTTCACAAGGGAGAAAAATTATCCCAATAATTTTCATTTTTTGAAGTACATATACATTCTGGGGGAAAAAAAGCAATGATCATATTTCATTAAAATATGACCACTTGACATATCACACAAACATCTTACGATAATATGTTCAATGTATACTGTTCTTGGCAGAGTTCACAGTCAATCAACAAAAATTCCCATGTCTTCCTTGGTTATCATGTTGATATTTCATTGTTTCCATTTACACTGGAAGAATTTTTAGTATCTAACTATTTTGAAAAGGAGAAATATATTTCAAAAAAAGAGAAAAATAGCAAACAATATAAAATAATCAGAATATATTTTCTTTTACTTTGAAAATTGTATTGTAGAAGTAAAGCAAATGGTTGAAAAGTTTTATCTGCTCACTGAAAGAGCTTAGAGAAAATTACAAGCTTATCTGTCAACATCAGCTTCATCCAATGTAATGGCAGCTTTAGGAAAATGATTCTGATCTCCTGACAGGGCTGAGGAAAAAAAAGTCTTGATTTTTATTTATTCCACAGTAGAAAATTATCACAGATGGAAATAAGGAACATATCTTTCCTTCTGTGTGAATAATGCAAGATGTGGGTAATGTATTAATCTTCCACATGACAAATAGTGATCACTTAAATTTGACCAAACTTAATCCATAATACAAGGAATAATTCGTTAAAACATGTGCTCTACATGCAGAGGAAAAACACACCTAAAATGGGGCAAGATCCGAAACAAATTTTTGATGTAATAACTTACATTTTTTTAAAAAATCTGTTTTTAGTTGGATTAAAAAAAGAATAAATACTGACTTTTAGAGAGAAAAAATAAAATTGTAATGTTATAATAATTTCAAACTTAGGTTTTCATAAAGTAAGGTTGAAAAATTCTACTTTACTTGCCATAAACAGACACATTAAAGAAATCTTTGTAAACTGTTTAAGATAAGAAAATATACATAGGGGCCGGTGATTTAGCTCAGTGGTTTTGGCACCTGTCTTGCAAGCACAAGGGCCCGGGTTCGATCTCTGGTAACCACATACCATACTGGGCATGGAGACTCACCCCAGCAGCAACCAGTACCACATACCACAGTGCCAGGTAGGGGGGCTCAGGCCTGTAATCCCAGCACTTGGGAGGCAGAGGCAGGAGGATTGCTGTGATGTGAATTGGAGGCTGAGCTCAGGGCCAGCCTGAACCACAAAGTGAGATCGTCTCAAAAACAACAACATATATATATATATATATATATATATATATATATATATATATATATATATGTCTGATTTTAATTGGATATCCATGATACTAATAAAATGCTACTTAAAGACTAAGTCTGTGTTTCTTCATTTTACAAAAGCAAAGTTAGTGCACACGACCTCATTTTCAACGGTGTCCCTACATGCATTAAAACAAATAAATTTTAAGAATTATGAAGTTGTGAATGAGTTGTAGTAATAAACCACAACATGTATAGTTTTATTGTGAAACAGAAAATATTTAAAAGGGAAGGGAGCATAGGGGTAAATAGCAAAGATAATGTATTTAGGGGGGATTGTAGGGTGGGCACAAAGGGAAAAAATGAGAATGAAGTCGTGTTATATTCTGGTACAAACTCTCAATGTTGAATGTGATGATGATGTGTATTTACAATGTACCAGTAAAGATTAAATTTTAAAAATCTAACATCAAGAAGAAAAGAAAATACAACTACTTATAGATAAATATGGGACCTTCTATAGTAATTATTATTCAAAAGTCATAAACCATAATGAAGAGAAAAAGTCAAATTTTGGCAGAATCATATGAAAGAGATCCCTACATGTCAAAGACTTATTATTTCTCTATCAGATGTAATTCCATTTAGTTCATAATCATCTTAAAAACCAGTACAGTATAGGGCTAAAAGTAAAAGATAGACTAGAATTTATAGTTACTTAATTTGATAGAAATTACATTTTAAATAATAACTGCCAATAATTTTTTGGAAAATTGATGCTTCTATTGAAGTAAATTGACAAACACTAATACAAGGATATCAAGATGTATTAGTCAATGAAGTTACAAATTTAGAGAAAAGGACCATTACCAATAATTAACTAGCAGCAAATGCTGGCAAGGCTGTGAGGAGAAGGAACCCTTTCCATTGTTGGTGGGAGTGTAGACCACTATGGAGATCACTGTGGAGAACCCTCAAAAAACTAGGATTTCAGATATCATTTATAAATTAATAGATCCCTGCTACGTATATACGTGAGAGAATTAAATAGTTCATATCACAGCGACACGTGCACCCATGTTCATAGCAGCTCAGTTTCTGATAGCTAAATCTTGGAAACAATCCAAATGCCCATCATTTGAAGACTGGATAAAGAAGAAATTTTTTTTAATATGTAAAATGGAGTATTACTCTGCCATAGAGAATGATAAGTTTGAGTCCTTTATTCTCAATTGCATGTACCTGGAGGATATACTCATAAGTGAAATTAAAAGGACACAAACATGTAAATAACTTATCTTTCCTCTGGTATGAGAAACTGAAGATATAAATGAGTTCTAAAGTGTATGACAGATACCGTGAAACAGAAAATATTCAAGTGGTAAAAGGGGTCTGGGTATATAAGGTGGGGGAAAATATGATGGTTATAAAAGATATAACAGAACTTATGTAAATAAAAGGCAGGGTTTGTAGGGTGAGCAGGGGAGTGAGAAAAATTAGGAGTCATGTCATATACTAATACAAATTTTTAATGTCAATTGTGATCACGATATGTACATAAAATGTACCAATAAAGTAATTAATATATGATAGATACTATGAAATATAAAATATTTAAATGGTAAAGGAGAATAAGGGTACTTAACTTGGGGAAAATGTGATGATAATAAAGGGAAACAAAACTTATGTGTATATGGGGCAAGGGGCTGTAAAGTGGGCAGGGGAATGGGAAAAGATGTGCATTAAGACGCATCATATATTGGTACAAATTTTCAATGTAGATTATGATCATGATGTGTGTATAAAATGTACTGATAAGATCAATTAATTAGTTAAATATAACAAAGAAAATTAAATATATAATTTATAGTAGCAGACCATTATTAAAAATATTTAACTTACATATATGCAATTTTTGTTAGAGATATTTATCTATACAACTGCAAAAATGTCATTTTTACAAGATGTATCCATGATATTTCAAAAAACAAATATCTGGCAGTTGCTATGTAGAAACGAAGAACATATGAAGCTAAGATTTTGCAGAATATTATCTATACTCTTCTTCTTTTTCCCCTCTTCCCCCCTCACTCTTTCCTAGCCCCTTCTCTCCCCATTGTGCTTTTCTTCTTCTAACCCCATTGTCCCTCCTTTTCACTTTTAAATCCTAACCCACTAACATGTTATTGGTGTAATGCAAGTATTCCAAACCTGTGCCTCTAAATAACATGAGAGTGACTCAGCACTGCGGTGGAAGAAGACTTGTAGGGGATTATTTATGATAATCTATGTTTAATTTAATACCCTGCAGTGTGCTCTGGGACACAGGAAACAGAAGCATGACGCAGGCCGGAAGTCAGATCCTGGCTCAAGATGCCCGTCTAGCAGTTGGGGCTCTGAGATAACACTGCATGTGTTATGAGAGTTACCAACAGCTCCGCAGGTCAGAAATTTGGGGAGACTAGGAACTGACAATGAACAAATATGAAACGACAGACTTGGATTACACTAGATGTGGAAGAGAATTTAATAACTTTTGAAGTGCTTTAAAGAGGAAAATGCATTTATTGAATAAATGAAGTAAATGAATTTAGTTCCATAGAGTTAAAAGAACAAATTCCAGTGGGTTCACCTGGCTCTTTTCCTTAAAATGATTACTGTTCAACCTACCTTTTTCTGCTAAATAATAAATCATACATTTTTTAAAAACTGAAAGTAAATCTTCCTTATGATCACCGTATCACCAATGACACTTTTCTTAACATAGGATGCATGTTCAATACTTATTTAAAATAAAATAAAATAAGATAGTTTACTCTGCGCTTCTTTGTACATCTCTTTGGTGCTGTTTTCATTATGTCTAGTATAGCTAAGATGTTGATGGTGTAGATAGAAACAGCACCATCGCATGCAGAATTGGTAAGATGGCTCCGGATTCTCATCTCCTACCTCAGCGGAGCAGGAGCCTGTGGAAGCAGCTCGCGTGCACGGTTACAGCTCCCTGAGCTCACGGCAACCACGCGGTAACCTAGACGACCCTGAGGAAGGGCTGGAGGGGATCGCGGCCCCCACCTACCCAGCTCCGGAGTGGGGGACTATTCCGGATCATCAAAGGGACACGAATGAGCCCCACGGGCCCAGAAAGGAGAAGACCAAGCTAGAGGAGCTGGTCAGAGACGTGAATCACTAGAAAACTGATCACGGAAGGGAACTTGAATCGCATCTTCTGGAGGGCAGCACAGGGACCCCGCGGGTAGAAGGCGGGCACTTAGGAGGGGCACAGCCCAGCACCTGCCTGCCAAGCTGCGTGGGGCAGATCCAGTCTCTGAGAGGCGGAGTCTGGCCACCTGCACAAGGGCTTTCCGTGGAATTTCTCAGCCTCCAGCAGTACACAGCCCAGCCCTCAAAAGTTTGTCTGTCATATGGATCGGGGGGAAAGAAAGGGGCCAAGAACCAGGCTGTGCCCAGTCTTATGTCCCATGGAAAGTAGTTAGTTTTGTCTTAAACTGTGAAATTTGCAATGATTTAATATAGCAGCAATAGAAAACAAGAATAAGTGGGGCAAAATTCTTCCTAAGGTCTTAAGGAAAAGTAAATTTCAAATGAAGTCTCTGATGTATACATTTTCCTTCTTTGCTATATAAATGAAATAAAAGTGAGAAGGGAAAAATATTGAACTGAGAATCATATCGCGAGGACTGAGATCAAGTGCTATTCCAATTCAGCACTTGGAACATCAGCTCCCATCCTGGATATACAGCTATTATAGATAGTAGAGGGCAAAGAAGGTGGTAAAAATCTATTTACTTTGGGAAAGAGGTTACAAAGAGAAAGCCTTTCTATTTTACTTATTTTTCTCAGTGAAATACAAAAGTTCTCAGGTTAGAACAGATCTTAGCATGGTATTTGGGCAGTTTGAGAACTGGAAATAATTGACAAGGCCATTTAACAAGGTCGCTGAAATTTCCAAAGCATAAAATTGTGACAAATACATTTACCCATTATTTCAGCTGCATCTCTTCTTTCCCCAGGAAATGCATTTCACATAATTTTAATAATCATTAACAAATAAAAGATTATGAATGTATGTTTGTGGCAAGATATACACAGGTTTTTCTAGAAAAATAAATATTTTCCATCTGATCTAAATAATTTTATGATAAGGGTGTTGAAGTATAAACAAGCACAAAGCTAGGATTCATCTCCTAATGCTTTATATATATAAATTCTGACACCCTACCAAATTTGTGAAAACCTACACCAAACCACACAAAATCAAAATGTACATCGATGCAGGGAGACCTTGGCCAGCACTAACATCTGGGTCACTGCCACTGTCTGCAGGTTCCCGGGGATTTGCCATGGCCGTGCCCAGCACTCTATGCGTGGTTCAGCTCCCACTCACTTTCCAGATCGTTGCAAAATTATGCAGCTTGATCTTTGCAAATGTGTATTGTTTATAGTGTGTCGTATCCTCTGTCTTCTTAGCCCCTTACTGCAATTCCGTTGGTGTCGTTCCTGCCAATGTTCTCATGAGCACACGGGCAATTTCAAGCATAAGTTCTGCTCACGCCTGCACTCTTCAGACTCCCTTTTACCCTGAAGGCATGGGTGCTGGGCTGGGCAGGAGTTATAGAAAGGTTTTTTTTTTTTACATTTCTGCAGAGCTGAAGCCTCACTTTCTATCTTAAGGGTGCATGGCACTTGGCGCATGATCACAGATCAGACAATCAGTCACATTGGTTACTTCCTTATTAACAAGGAGGGTGGGCAGAAATGGCTCAACCACTTACTGTGGGTCCCTGAGTTCTTCTTAAACAAAGGATTTGGACTTAAATTCCCAATAATCATAAAAAGGAGAAAGTACATAAGACCGTGCCTGTTCTGGAGGTCACAGGGGGCCCATTTAAAAGCAAGAAATGTAGTTCAAGACTCTTATTTAATAAAGTGGATTAAAAGGAGACAGAGAAAAATTGAAATTAATAGAGGCTGCATACAAGTGAAATTTTTAGTGATAAATAGTACAAGAAAAGGGAGACGTCTAATAAATATTCAGAAAGAACATTATAAGTGGGGATGAATACGCAGAGTGTCCTGGAAGTGGATGGTGATGAAAAAGCATGAGCCTATTTTAATACTCAGCATCAAAATGATTTTGATGTCTTTTTAAAATTAAACTTATGATTTGAATTCAATATCTTCCATAATTTGGATCCAAGTGATGTGAGTTTTTAAATTTCCATTTCACTTACAAGTTTTTAATTTTGGCTGCAAAAACCTGTTCTCAAACAAAACTTAGACTTACCAAAGGAATCAAATATCTTTTACATGCTCTCGAGACAGTTTTATCTCTACTGAAAAGGTTTTTAAAAGTGTTGTGTTACCAGTCTCTAACTCCTGCACCTGGTTCACATCAAAAAAGATGTTGATATTAAGCATCATGTATGTCATTTTCCTACAGGAAAGAAAAAGAAACATTTTGCCAAGACACTGATATTTATACAGAATATCACATATTGTGGTATTTTTGAAATGTTTCAGAATGAATTCATAAATAAAAGATCTGTAGTATGCAAACATATAAAATATAATATACAATAGTTTAGAGCATATTTCCAACATGATTAGAAGGAGCAGCTGACTTTTAAAGTGTACACAGATATAGCCATTCATGTATTATTTGCTTTATAGATGGTACTCTCGAGATAGATTCTATTCTTAATTCATTTTTAAGTAAAAAACTATAGTTTACCGGCAAGAAATCAGCAACTTAGAA
Organism: Petromus typicus; assembly: GCA_004026965.1. NCBI lineage: Eukaryota > Metazoa > Chordata > Mammalia > Rodentia > Petromuridae > Petromus > Petromus typicus. Next base: position 34,516 of record PVIR01011099.1, on the reverse strand, counting down.
AGTTATGTTCTATTATTCTATTGAAGTAAAATTATACTTTATAACATCTATATTTAAGAATCAACAATGTGAAGTAGATCAATAAATTATAATTAAAATATGCAATTTTTGATTAACATACATGTCTCAGACTTAAAAAGTATACTGCCTTCAGCCTTGGTTATAAATAAATAATTAAAATTTTAACAAGACCTTATGTTATTAAAATAAATATATTTCTAAAACTATGTTGTGTTTAACTTTTCACCAAAGAAGGGACTTTGCATATGTATGACCTGAAAGTTGGCAAAAATTTAGAAGAATAATAGGTTTATAAAAATTAAATTGTGGAAATTGAAATAAGTCTAGTTTAGTATTTGAGTCCCTCAAATCACATTATGCTTGTTAGTACAGAAGCCATGTTAAAGGCTGTGGGGGTGAGGTTATGTAATCTTCTTGATTCTGGTGTATATGTCTTTCAATTTTCCTATAATGGAAGCATAACTTCTTATTCATGATATGATGGATAGAACTGAAAGGTATGCACCTCAAATAATTATGCTGGCATCACACAGCTTCTTACACCATCAACAGAAGTGTATGAGTTTGCATATTTTATGGTTTTCTGTTTCTATTAGTGAAAAGTATAACATTGAAATGCAAAATGGTTTTATTTTAATCCGATGAAAAATTTCTTTTGTTTCATTTTTTAGTTGAATTCATCAGTACCTTTTAGGAATATATTATGGTCACATTCGTCATTGAGAGTTTATACCTATACGTGATGTATTTCCATTCTCATTTTTTCCCCATTCCCCTGCTCTCCCTTCAGCCCCTGAATTGTAATCAGTAGTACTTTTGTCACGTGATTTAGCTCCTCTCACATTATTTTCAGAACTTAATTATTTTATTACCTCTCTATGTATTTATTTTAGGTTTTTGAGACCAACTCTGTCTTTGTAGCTCAGGCTGGCCTTGAACTCTCAGCCATCTTCCTGCTTCTGCCTCTTAAGAGCTGGACTTACAGGCGTGGTACATTTTACTTATGCCTCATGACCACATTTATCATAGAACATTTTTAACTGATGCCTAAAATACCTTGTGGGGGCTGCTGGGATTCAAACTCAGGACCTTGCCTGGCCAGTTATGTCCTGTGCTGGTGAGCTACATCCATGACCCCTACCTAAACTATTTCAATGATCCTTTGCCCCAACTCCTTCCCATTCCTGTTCTTCCATCCATCTCCTTATTAACAAAAGCTCTGCTTCCATTTTTTCATTCTCTGTTTTTCTTTCTTGTTCATTCCTTTCCGTTTCCTCCCTCTTTTTCCCCTTGCCACTTGAATATCTTCCTTCTATTCCTATCTATTATACATTTTGTTCCATATTTACCCTTTTATTTCTCACAGTGGAGAAAAACTCTGATATTTACACATCTGTGTCAAATTTATTTCACTTCAGAGTATGGTCTGGAGGTGTATCCATTTCCTTAAAATGTCTCAAGCTTTTCGTTATTTATGGCAGAACAGTACTCTGTTGTCTAAAATCCCCACATCTTCTTTATCCATTCAACCATTGATGGGTACTTGAACTGTTTTCAAAATTGAGCTGGTATGAACTGTGCCGCTATAAACATAGCTGAGAATGTATCACTGTGTTTCGTACTTTTTATTCCTTCATGAAATTACCAAGAAAGGGGAATAGCTAGGTTGAAAGGAATTTCCAGCTTTATCGTGTAGAGGAATTTCCACCGCGACTCCTTAGTGCTTTTGCCAGTCTACACTCCCACCAACAATGGATAAGGGTTCTTGTTCCCCACAGCCCTGTCAGTATTTGAAAAGTGTTGATAGTAGCCATTCCTTCTGGAGTGAGTTTTTCTCATTTTTCTCACGGTCTGAGGTCATTTGCACTAGCAAACACATTGCAGAACAGATTTCCTCAGTTCTGTGGAGATTAAACTGGGGCTTTTCTGTGGATGGCACTGAATCTGCAGCTGTTAGGAGCATGACCACTTTAAGAATATATATTCTGGTGATTCAGGAACATTCTAGTGTCTTTTCTGATTTCTTTCTCCAATATTTTATAATTTTCATTATAAAAAAATCTTTCATTTGGGGCCAGGGAGTTAGCTCAGTGGTTCCGGCGCCTGTCTCGCAAGCGCAAGGACCCGGGTTCGATTCCCCGGTAACCACATAACAATACTGGGTGTGGAGACCCACACCCAGCAGCAACCAGTACCACATACCACAGTG